>JAGGCT020002456.1:0-5000 GCA_017654935.2 Phymorhynchus buccinoides | reverse complement strand
TCTCTCTCTCTCTCTCTCTCTCTCTCTCTCTCTCTCTCCCTCTCTCTCTAACTACCGCCAGGTGGCAATCAAACCAGTAGGGGCTTAGTCCCTCCTCTCTCTCTCTTACTACTCCCAACTAAGAATATCACGCGCTAAGCCCCTACTGGTTTGATTGCCACCTGGCGGTAAAATGTGTATCCTAATCTGCTCATTGAGACGGGAGACTCACGATTGTGTCACGTGAGTCGTGATTCACGTGTTGAAATACTTCCGTCTAAAATAATTCTGCCATGTTCAAATATCGATTATTCAAATAATGTCGTGACTTTCCTGGTTCTGCAGTACCTCCAGGATCGTCCCGCCATCTGTACTTTTAAAAAAAATATCCCACATGTACCCGCTGTTCCAGGTCGGAGGACGTTAAACGGATTTTCAGCTCATTGGAAGAATAAACACGGTGCATTTCGAGGGTTGTATGCCAGAATCTCTCTCCCCCCCCCCCCCCTCAACCTTCTGGAAGCTCTTTGCTTGTAACTTCCTCTAATCTGTCACTCTTTGACTCTGCCTTTTCCCTTTGCTTACTAGTATTATCATCTTATATCTTTCTGCTTTGCTGGTCCATTCTCACTCCTGCCCTTTTTTTTTTTTTTCAAGAAGAAGCGTTCCCAAAGATTTTCTCCAGCCGAAGAGCCCAGTTATGTGGGCATGACTATTTCTTAAGTTAGGCGCATAAAGGAAGCATGACGCATCTGCGCTCATATTATGACAGGACATTGAGCGATTAAAGAAGACAAGAATTAAGCCAGAAATTAGGGGTCGACAGCTTAAAACTGACAGCTGTACAATAGACGATTTTCCATCAAAACCCTGTCGCCTCTTGGCACCACAATGATTAGACAACCATGTCACTGAAATGCATCAATAGAGGGTCTGGTGTCCAGTGACCTTATGTTCTTACTTTTGGGAGGTAAGGATAGGCCGTATTTTATGCATGTCACAGAGGAACCCCCAATATTGCAGACATAATCTTTTCTCTACCCGGGTAAGGTTAATGGTACATTTTGGCTGAGGAATGGCTAGCGTTGAAAGGGTTTTTAATGTTTGTGTGTTAGTGGCTTTACAGAAATGGATTTGGTTCGGACGGAAATGGATTTTGTAGTTAATCGTAGTCGACATAAGCCCGAAGCTACAGAGGGCCAATTGTAAAGTGAGTGTGAGATCTGTCGGCCCACAGCAATGTTTCCTATAGTAATGATGGAAAATCGTTGTACATCTTATAAGTCTTTTAGTGAATGACTGTCTCGCAAACTGGGAGGCATTTTTTGCAAATTCTCTCTCAGTACGACAAGGTGAATGTGATGGCTATGAGCTCCTTGATGCAACATTGTGTAGGCCTATTTGTGCTAGCGCTTTAAAGACCCACCAGATCACGTGTCAAAATCACGGGTTTCACGTGTTTTCCCTCTTATAGCTGGTAAGAAATCTTGTTTTGACCAGGGGCCGGTTTCACAAGGGCTAACGTTTCGTTGCGCTCGCTCAAATCGGCAAAAACGGTCTAAGAAACACCCTTCGTTTGCCGATAGTTCGCATGGCGTTTTGCTCTCAGTCGAAAGGTGACAAGCGGCCAACTATCCGGAACTAGTAGGGGGTGAATACGGTTCTTGTTGTTGATTGGTCCATTACAGTTTGCTTAAAATATAAAAAAAATGACCAATCGGACAAGAGCTTGTAATATTCTTCCGCAAACGCTTTCTAAAGTGTTTCTTAGGCCCCGTTTGCCGTGAGCTTTATTCGCGCGGCGACCGTTATCTAGAGAAACTCGCCCCTGGTTCGACTCCCATGCAAATGCCCCCAAGTTCAAACCGAAACGTCATTTTAAATAGCAGCCTCAATTTGAAGTTGGGGACATTTGTATGTGGGTCACAGCTACCTAGAAAAAAACCATGGGACTTAATCGTGGTACGTCAGTGTGTCTTTAAGGTGGTTTTTTTTTCTTGAATTCTATATCTGTCTGTCTGTGTCTGTCTGTCTCTCTGTTCCTCTCATCTCTCTCTCTGTCTCTATCTCCCTCTCTCTGTCTGTCTCTGTATCCCTCTTTCTCTCTCTCTCTGTCTTTCTCTTTCTCTCTCTCTCCCTCTCTGTCTCTGTCTTTCTCTCACTCTGTGTCTCTCTCTCTCTCTCTCTCTCTCTCTCTCTCTCTCTCTCTCTCTCTCTCTCTCTCTCTCTCTCTGTCTCTCTCTCTCTCTCTCTCTCTCTCTCTCTCTCTCTCTCCCTCTCTCTCTCTCTCTCTCTCTCTCTCCCTCTCTGTCTCTGTCTTTCTCTCTGTGTGTGGGTCTCTCTCTCTCTCTGTGTCTCTCTGTATGTATGTATGTATGTATGTGTGTGTGTGTGTGTGTGTGTGTGTGTGTGTGTGTGTGTGTGTGTGTGTGTGTGTGTGTGTGTGTGTGTGTGTGTGTGTCTCTTTCTGTCTGTGCGTCTCTGTGCGTGCGCGTGTTCTTCTACGTCTTCTTCTTAACAACAAAGTTGCAGTTGCCCAAAGGCAATGTGTCGGGAAAGAGGGAAAAATCGACGCAGTGATTATTTACAGGGACAATTTTCGGGTCATCATTTCACCGTCTTTTTTCTCTCTCCTTTTTGTGGCTCAGGGGCAATAACCCGCTAACAATGTTCAGGAGTCGTATCGTATGTGTATGCAGTTATGTCCCTCCCTTCCTCTCATTTTGGCTTCCGCTTCCCGTGTCTTCAGAAGAAAAAAAAAGTCTTCCCAACTCCGAACTTTTATTATTATCTTTGAAAGTAAATTATGCTGTACCCAGTAATTGAATGGGAGGGTTAAGGTGATTGTTTGTGTTACCTTTCTTCGCTCTCTCCTTCCTCATCCCTGAGCCTCCTTTGTTTTAATTCTGTGTTTTTCTCACTCTACTTATATATATATATAAGTGAATTCACGGATTCGCTGATATTCGCTTTATATATATATATATATATATATAAAGTTCTATATCTCTTAATATAAAGATATAAAGTTCGGAGAAGCTGAATTTGTTTATAATGAAGATGCTTTACCCATGATACCTGCCCACTCTCTTAACTAAAGGGTCTTAAGACATCTGGCGTTAGTTCTACATAGTTTGGAATTGATAACTACAAAGATGGACTGAGCGGACATGGATATGAGAGAGAGAGAGAGAGAGTGAGAGAGAGGGAGAGAGAGAGAGTGGGAGGGAGAGAGAGAGAGAGAGAGAGAGAGAGAGAGAGAGAGAGAGAGAGAGAGAGAGAGAGAGAGAGAGAGAGAGAGAGAGAGAGACTGTACTGGGGGATTCATTTTTTTTTAATTATGTGGACTCAATAGTCCAAATGAATTATCACACACACACACACACACACACACACACACACACACACACACACTGCAACACAATCTAATTATACACACAGAATGTGGGTCACAACAATGACGTCAAGAAAAGTTACGTGTTGTATTTGTTACGTCAAGTTTGTTCTACTGTCTGTCCCGCGTCCAAGGCCAAAAGCCGAAATATTGGGAATAGTCTACATTCTTTCTTGTTAGTTTTCATTCTTTTTTTGTTCTGATATATATATATATATATATATTTCTATATATATATATATATATATATATATATATATATATATATATATATATATATATATATATATATATATATACAATATATATTATATATAAACGTACAAGAAGAAGAAAAAAAACAACCACACCATTAAGCTTTCCTCTTATATATATAGTTTGCTATATATATATATTCTTGTACGTTTATATTATACTTGGAAGAAGGAAAGCGCATCAGTCTACCTGATCCAGGCACACCTCTCTACATTCCTCCTCACTAGGAGTATGTTGGTGTTTACTACGATTTCTATGACCTCCCTTATTGAATCTTTCACTGGATCCACCAACATGGCATCCCATCTCTTCTACTCTCTTCGAGGGATTGTAACTTTAGAACATTATTATTTTTTTTGTTATTTTACACAAGATTGTTACCATTTCTTTTTAATTAAGTGCTGGTTTGCTTTTATTGTGGACTTTCAATCTGGTGCAAAGAGGACAACCTTTCTCTTGTAGAAAGTCTTCTAGCTCAGTTTGAATGTTCACTGTGGACATACTTTGCAGGCCGATATGCAGACTGAAGAGTCTTTCTCAAAGACGAAACAGCTGTCTTTGCATAGGCATTGTCTATCTCCCCCATTGGGAGAAAAAGTAAATCAGCACATTATATTCTTTTATTCTTTTCAGAACACAGAATAAATTGTAAAGTTAAAATTAAAGTTATTCAGTTTCTTTCTTAGGTTCACAAACTTAAATATTGGACACCAAAAAAGTTGTTGTTTTTAAAAGCAAACTATATATATAAGAGGAAAGTTTAATGGTGTGGCTGTTTTTTCTTCTTCAATTCTTGTACGTTTATATATATATATATATATAAATTATATAAATTGTGCTGATTTACTTTTTCTCCCAATGGGGGAGGGACAGTGCCTTATGCAAAGACAGCTGTTTCGACCTAAGAGAAGGTCTCATCAGTTTGCATGATCGGCCTGCAATTTAACTGTCCAGTGGATGCCAACCCGAGCAAAAAAGACATTCTACAAGAGAATGGTGTCCTCTTTGCATCAAATCGAAAATCCATAATAAAAGCAAACCAGCACAAAGTTAAACCAGAAATAGTAAAAATCTACTGTTTACTGTTTACTGTTTTTTGAACACGGAACATTACTCAAAGTTAACGTTAACTGGTTTTGTTTCTGAGGTTCATAAATAAAGACATTGGACACAGAAAAGCTTTATCAAAGCAAACAATTCTGCATTTCAAATGCACTAACTTTTCAGTCCTTCAGAGTAGGGGTACGGAGCTGGCTATTCACTGAGATTTTTCTTTCATGCTATATATATAGTTTGCTTTGATAAAGCTTTTCTGTGTCCAATGTCTTTATTTGTGAACCTCAGAAACATATATATATATATATATATGTTG
>JAGGCT020002455.1:20000-38331 GCA_017654935.2 Phymorhynchus buccinoides | reverse complement strand
CTACTGGAAGCCAGTGCAAGTTACGAAGATGAGGTGTTATATGATCAGAGCGTGGAATCTTGAGAGTGAGGCGTGCGGCACTGTTTTGCAGTTTTTGAACACGTTGTAGGAGATACTGAGGACAGCCACAGAGAAGAGAATTGCAATAGTCAATGCGGGAAAGAATAAAGGCAGAAATAAGAGTTTTCGTGGCTTCAACAGACAGAAAGTGTCGAACAGCGCTGATTCGTCTGAGCTCGTAATTGATGGAACGTATGAGATTAATAACCTGTCTATGCATTGTAAGATTTGAATCGAGTGTAACGCCGAGATTCTTTGCTGACTTAGAAAACTGAACACAAAGAAAACTGAACACAAGAGGGATAGAAGAGGGAAGACAGAAAAGGGACAGATAAAAGGGTAAAAGATTAAGTGCTTACACTGGGTTAAGACCATTAAACCCCCCGAGTTTAGCTGGGAAGGAACAGGCCCCACTTCCAGCAACAAGCAAAAGCAGAAGAGAAGGGAGAAAAAAAAAGGAGAAGAGAGTTTGGGTTGCTAGCCCAATGACCCCTGAGTGGGGCCATCAGGCATGATGGGTGCAGCAGGCGGGTGTCCATTCAGGTGCTTCCAGACTCTGGCTGCAAAACTCTCTGGAGTTCTGGCCTCCAGTGCTGATGTAGGCAGGTCGCTACACTCCCTGATTGTCCGGGGAAAGAAGGAACTCTGGTGATACTGCGTCTGACACTGAGGGATGAGGAGCTGTTGCGAGTGACCTCTTCGTTGCTGCTCTGGCTGAGGTATGAGCTTGCTCCTGTTAACACTCACCATGCCATTGAGTATTTTGAAGAGCATGGCAAGTCTGGTGGTCTGTCGGCGTTGCTGCAGCGAGTTCCATCCCAGTCTCTGGAGCATGCCGGTGACGCTGGCTGTTCTATGGTATCGATTCAAAACGAATCAGGCAGCCCTGCGCTGGATCGATTCCACCTTGTCAATACTCTTTTGAGTGAAGAGGTCCCAGACCGAGCATGTGTATTCGAGGAGAGGTCTGAAAAAGGCCATGTAGGCCTTCTCTCTCAACTCAGTGGAGGGTATTTTGAGGTTCTTCGCAAAAAGCCAGGAGTCTGACTGGCCTTCACTGTGATGGTATTCACGTGGACATCCCAGGTTCCGTTTGCCTGCAGGGTGACTTCTATATATTTTGCTGTTTGTATTGTATCCAGGATATGCCCATGTAGTTGGTAAGGATGGTGTGAGGGCTTCCTGCTGTGTGTGACTGGCAGAGTTTGGCATTTCCCAGGGTGAAACTGCATGTCCCATTTCTTCTCCCATTCCTCAAGGCGTTGGAGGTCTTGCTGTAAGTGGGCATGGTCTTCCCCTGAGAAGATGAGCCGATACAATGCAGTATTATCAGCAAAGAGCCTAGCATTTGATGACAATTTATTCTGGCAGGTCGTTGATATACACCAGAAATAGGCATGGCCCCAGCACCGAACCCTGTGGTACACCTGACTGTACTCTGATGTAGTTGGACTCGGTGCCCTCAAGTAAGACTGCCTGGCATTGGCCATAGAGGAAGTCAGCCACCCATCTGTTGACACTGCCTCTAATGCCGTACATGTTAAGTTTGTGAAGCAGAAGGCTGTGGTTTACTTTAATAAAAGCCTTAGCAAAATCCATTATCAGGATGTCCGTCTGCTGTCCTGCTTCTAGGTTTTCTGTCAGCTCCTCAATCAGCTCAATCAGCTCCGTTTCACAACTGCGTTTTGATCTGAAGCCATGCTGCTGGGGGACAGGATGTTGTTTGGCTCCAAGTGCTTCATCATGGAGCTGACCATGACATGCTCCAGGATCTTGCAGGCGATACATGTCAGGGAGACTGGTCTGTAGTTAGCGGGGGTGTAGTGTTCTTCCTTCTTGTATATTTTTCTCCCTCAGATCCGTTGTTGTATATTGGTGAGACCAGGGCATATTTCCAGTCTGAAGGGACCTGACCACTGC
Source organism: Phymorhynchus buccinoides (assembly GCA_017654935.2). NCBI lineage: Eukaryota > Metazoa > Mollusca > Gastropoda > Neogastropoda > Raphitomidae > Phymorhynchus > Phymorhynchus buccinoides. The sequence goes on along the minus strand of JAGGCT020002455.1, from coordinate 36,351 downwards.
TGACTGAAGAGTTGTAGATCCTTGTGAGGATGGGGGCGATCTCCGTAGACTGTTCCTTCAGCATGCGGGTACTGATGTCGTCAGGGCCGCTGGCCTTTGAGGGATCCAGTTAATCAAGAAGACGTCTGATTCCTTCCTCCGATATGTTCACAGAGTCAAGCACTGGGTAGTTTGTATCCTCCTTTTGCTGTGAATTCATCTCGCGTGTAGGTCTTGCCCTCGCTGAATGCAGACTGGAACTGGTTATGTATGGCCTCTGCCTTTGCCTTAGGTTATGTCAGCAGTGTCCCATTGACTTTGAGGGGGGCCACTCCAATGTTGGATGTGATGTATGTATTTACGCATTACTTAGATATACGAAACGTTAACCGACCGTAATGTGAACACGACTCATCAGGTATGCAAACTGATTCTATAAAGCAATTCACCTCGTGCATACCTTTAAAATGAGATGCTGCGTAACTATGTTACGTGCCCAAATTATTATGTTGTGGGCCGCCATTTTTGGATATCCGCCATCTTGGATTCCGGAAGTGCAGCAATGTGACATCCCATCTGGATATTTTCTAAATAGGCTAACTAATGACTACATAACGTTTATTTGCTTCTAACACATAAAGTTGACCAACTTGCTTGCTTTAATAGCTACAGGGTTCTGCAAATAGACTATAGCATTAATTTTGAAGTTATGAATTGGATATGAATATAAAACATAATAGGAAACATAATAAAATCGTAATTTCATGGTTGTTAATAATGATTGTATTTCTTTTTACATAATTATTGAAATTCATACTGTGGAACTTATGATTTGTTTTAAGATTACAGTTAAATAATGTAATTGTGTTTCAGAGAGAAACGAAATCACTTCCAAGAGGTAGGTCTGCTCTCCTACATTCTCTGGGCATTCAGTTAATATGCTTTCTACTCTAAGACAGTGTAGTGGAAATTGGAGTTCGATCACAATGTTTGCTAACATTGATTTGTGTGTGTGTGTGTGTGTGTGTGTGTGTGTGTGTGTGTGTGTGTGTGTGTGTGTGTGTGTGTGTGTGTGTGTGTGTGTGTGTGTGTGTGTGTGTGTGTGTGTGTGTGTGTGTGTGCTTGCATTAACTTTGGTCATAGCACCCCAATTGAAACCTTGAAAAAACACCACAAGGACCACATGTTTTCCCCTCCCTGCTCTCTTTGGGAAAGTGAGGAAACCATATAGGACCGAATTAATGTAATTTTTTCAGTAATCTTGTCTATTTTATTTTCATCAAGCTTGTCATTTTTAATGGTTTTTGGCATTTTATGATATCCACCAAGTGTTCAGAAAGTACGTTTTGGCGAGTTACGCTATTTAAGGACATATTAAATGGGTTTGTAAGCATTTTTAACCTGACTAATGTGCCACAAAATGGCTCTGGCACAATACCAAATCTAATTGTTTGTTCCCGTTTGCTTTGTTTGAATAAACTTCGTGGCCTAATGCTATCAGATGAATCTACATTATCTGGACCTTTAAATATAGTAAATCTGGGAGATGGGGTATCCTTGTTACACTGTCCATGCAGAATCGATAGCATGGAAACTTCAGTAAAATGGGTTTTCTCAAAGACTTCAACTTTTCAACACATTTTCCCCCATGATAATAGGTTTGTTTGTAAACATTTTCAAGTAACAAAATATTTTTGTGTGAAAAAGGTGTCCACAGGTTACATCAAAACACACATCTGAATAGCACAAAACGTAATTTGAATTATAATATATACTCATTTTTGGCTCACTCGTGTCAACGACACAAAAATGAGTATGTTCTCATGCTTCTTCGGTTTTCCGGGTGTCTGTGTGTGAATAGGGAATGTTTTGTAAATTGCTTTGTTTGTCTTGCTGCTCCATATCCCAAACGGTTCAGGAATGGAAGGATGGGGTTAAACTAAAGCTGATAAAATAAAGTTTTCAATGTTTTACAGCTCAATATCCCAAATCGTTTAGCCCGATGGAAGAATGGGAATAATAACTGGATTTCATTTGGTTTGACTGGTAGAACCATGATCATGCAGCAGCTGCAAGAGCTGAGTCGAGATGTGGAGCGCAGTGTGACCGAAGATGTCACGTCTGAGGTCTCGGACATGAACACTACTTCTCAGGGTAATACCACTTCTCAGGGTGAGACCACTTCTCAGGGTGAGACCACTTCTCAGGGTGAGACCACTTCTCAGGGTGAGACCACTTCTCAAGGGGAAGCAACATCTCTGGCTGACTCGAAGTATCAGTAATCGTCAAGTATTGGACAAGGGGAAGGGAGATGGAGGGGTAGGGGTAGGAAGGGGTATAAATCACAAAGGTAATGGTGAGGACAGTCTATTTTAAATATTTTACAAATTTCTGAAAAGTTGTATTCTAGTCTAAGGGAAACAGTTAACATCTAGGTTTCACACTTTGTTTTATGTTGAAATGAAGAGGATAGATTACTATCTAAATACAAAATGGAAGGAGGGAGCATGACATCACCGAAAGCTGCTTACAAAATATGCTTTTTTTCTGGATCCAGAGAATTGTGTAAAACTGATCTTCTTATAGAGTATTGATTACTATCAAAATTCAAAATTAAATAAGGGAGCAAAAACAAAGTAAGCTCCTTTTCTGACTTGATGTCATTTGTAAAATTGATCTTATCGAGTATAGGTTACTAGCAAAATTCCCGTTCTCAATCATTTATGTTTAGGCATAGAGGGTTTAGGTAGTCTATTTTGCTATCATGCAACCAACTCATGCACTGTATTGAAAGTCCATTATGATGAGGATGCGCTCCTGTCGATGTTTCCATTCATCGTCTTATGGGTTTAGATAATGAGAATGCACAGCTATAAAGGTTCCAAATGTAAGGGAGCTTGGAAAAATGAAAATGATGGGGACAGTTTATTTGCAACGCAGGTGCCATGGGTCAAAGTAGTGGTAAATGAAGGGCAGGAGCTGTGTCGGTCGGGGTATGTCCCTGAGGACCGTTTCGCTTGTCGGATGGTTCTTGCCCGGATACCATGAAGTAAAGGCCTCTAGAATTAATGTTTTTACTTTTTACTGTCAGTACATATAGACAGCAGATATCGTAAATTTTATATATATCTCTATACCACTTCCTTAGCTGAAAATCTAGCCCGTGTGTCCAAAATAGCTTTGGAGCTTCTCCCATGTTTTCGCCTTTACCCTTTAAAATTTGGAACTGGGGGTGAAAACACCCATTAAAATTCTAAACAGGGGGTGAGAGTACCCCTTAAGAGGGGAAAATATCAGAAGCCCTGCATATATATACAACAATCGTCCCGAAAACACACAACGGACTGGAAATGTTTAGTCCCACATTTTCGTTGTCAAATGCAACTTCCTCAGGGGAAACTTTATTTCAGAATGAACATTATGACAATATCAAGCTTCACACAAGCGCAAAAAAAGGAAGAACAGAAGTTCATGATCTGCAATCAGTCACAATAATCTCAAGCCAGCACGGATAAAAACACGAATACAAGAAAGAAGAACAAAATGTTGATCTGTAATCACAGAGTCACACAAATTTAAGATTAATAAGTGGGTTAAGATGATGAGTTGTTATCAGTGAATCTGTAAGGAATAAAGAGAAAAGTGTGAGATAGAGAGATGGAGAGAGGTAGGGAGATGGAGAGAGAGAGATAGAGAGAGAGAGAGAGAGAGAGAGAGAGAGAGAGAGAGAGAGAGAGAGAGAGAGAGAGAGAGAGAGAGAGAGAGAGAGAGAGAGAGAGAGAGAGAGAGAGAGAGAGAGAGAAGGAGAGAGAGAGAGAAGGAGAGAGAGAGGAGAAGAGAGAGAGGAGTGGGGTTCACATAAACTACAACCACAACCACGATGTTCCCAAGCAATGCATTAAAAGTATGTAGAATGGACATATTCAATCATGAAAATGTCCATGTTTTGATAAAGATATACAACTAGAAATGTTCCAAAGCTTTTTATTATGAACGAGGTTGAAGAAAGGTAACTGATTTATTTGGCTATGTTGCGTGTATTGGTTTTTACTATCATGGTCCCCAAACATTGTATTTAAACCCTATATAGCAAAATGCACAGGCTTTCAATGAGGGTAATACCGCTACAACTGTTCCAAAGATTATTATTATTACAAACAAGTGTCTAAACGAGCTTGAAGAAAGATGACAGAATTATAAGGATGTTATTATTATTATTATTATTATTATTATTATTATTATTATTATTATTATTTATAAGATTATTATTTATTATTATTATTATTATTATTATTATTATTATTATTGTTATTATTGTTGTTGTTGTTGTTGTTGTTGTTATTATTAAGGTCTCCAAACTTTGTATTAAACTTAAAAGCAAAATTCCCAACCTTTCAATGAAGATACACCACTACACATTTCCCATAGATCTTTTTTAATTATAAGTGAGCTTGAAGAAATGTGACCAAATGATTATGATTATTTATCTGCCAGGGTTCTTAAGGGGACAGGCATAAGACTACTTAAAAATGACCAAAGTAGTTTTGAAAACTTTATAATCAAAAATGTGTTTTTCTGAAGATGAATCATTGTTGCATCACACTGTAAAAGGATTTTAAAAATAAAGCAGTAGTTTTTATAAACTTTGGTGGTAAAGGAAAAACAAAACCCACCGAAATGACGCTCACAGGTTGACATACCAATGGTGCTTTTTTCACTGATACCCAAACAATTTAGCATCAAAGAAAGATTCAATGGCCACTGGAAGAAAAAGACTCCATCACGCATATAAGCAAGAAACATTATGTTTGTGCATATGCATTAGAGGACCAGTACACTTAACAGTGATAGAGGTTGAAACTCAGTAGATTATGGTTGATTTTCAGTGTCTGACGTTTGTCAATGTTTACGAGTTTTGCTCGTTTTGCAACATTTTTTTTACAAATCGGGACACATTTTGATAATATTTGGCACATTTGTTCACAATCCAAAGATCTATCTTTCGTCCTATCAAAATTTAGAAATATATAATTGTTTTGAAGTTATTGCATTAACAACGTTGAAGATAAAGAGAAACATAATGAACAATACCGATGATTCATTAAAACTTGTGCCAGAACAGTTATAAAAAAACTGATATGACAAAAGCTTAATATCGTTTATTTGTACAATATCCCGAATAATCATAGCTAACATGTAAAACCTGAAGGAGAGAGACATGCGAAAAGAATGTATAATTTCAGAAGCATTTTTTTAATATATTAATTTTTAAAGATTATTATAAATACACCAAGACTAAGTTCCATTGATGCAATTTATCATTGTTTCCAGAATGCTGATTGCGTTTAGCACATTCTTGCTAAATGTTAAGTCTGAGGAATTACATAAGCTATGAAAATAAGAAAAACATGTTATGGTTTTAACTATGCCTGCACCCTTTAATATAAACGCGTTGTAGGCCAGTTATTTCAAATGTGTTTTGTTTCTATCAAAGAGGTTAAGATAATCTGCTTTTATTCTGTCTATGATCTCTTTCATTGAAAGTACAGTAACAATAAACTGCAATTTAGAAGAAAAAAAGATGTTCTGGATATATGATTTCCTATTATACCACTTTTAATTTTGTTGTTGTTGTTGTTGCCTTTTCGTTTCAAGTGAAACTGTCTTCTTGTGTTTATTTCTGTGCGTAAGTTTCTTTAATGTGTCTCTCTACTCTGTGTGTCACTGTGTGTGTGTGAGCGCACGCGTGTGTGTGCGTGTGTGTGCGCGCACGTGTGTGTGTGCGTGTGTACATGCGGGAGGGGGTGGGTGGTGTTGCGCATGTGTGTGTATAAATGCGTGGGCATTGAACGCACCTGCATGTGTATATGAACGTTATGACGATAAGCAGGACTGCAATTGTTGCAATGGATTTACGTTACTCAGTTATCATGGCCAATTGGTTACATCTAATAAACAACGGACTGTTTTGTACAAATCAGCATTACCTACTTTGCAATACTGAGCATAGATCTGACATCATCATGCTTTGGCATCCTTTGCAGTCTTTACAATTCAAATTCAAATTTCAAATTCAAAACCACTTTATTATCTCTCAAGGAGAAATTTCGTCCAGGTGCTGTGCAACAGAAACATTGACATTCAGTATGCATAAATATAAGCATAATTATTACAAAGATGATTAAAACGTAGAAGGACGTTCACATTTGGCATGCATGAGGATAAAGTACATATTAAGGTCACATGGATACATACAACGTGACGATTAAATTAAGATACACACGAGCAGACATTCAAAATGATCATGAGCTTAGGAGGTGGATGGATCTGGGTATGAAACTTTTCTGTGCCCTGGAGTTAACTTTGAAAGTCTTGTAGCCGCGTCCGGAAGGTAATAGGGGTGCGTAGCGCTTTCACTACGTATCGAAAGAACTACTATGCAATCAGGCTTGAAGATGACATTTTCAGATGTTGCAGAACGAGAAGGTCTAGGTTAGGATGTGTCACTTGTGGTACTAGTACATTGTAAGCATCCAAGGTTACCTGTGAATCTCTGATAGCAGTCTCTGTGATAGTCATGCTCTTGTTTCAGTTCTTCAGGCACTAACCTGCAAGAATATTTCCTGCGATAGGCACAATCAGGAGGTTCCAAAAGTCTACGTTTACAGATGCCCTTGAGCCTTGTAAGTCTGTTTTCAGGTTCTTTTAATTCAGACATGTGTGTAAAAGTGTCAGATTTTGAATCCTGGAAGTGAATCACACAAACTGGAGGCTTTTCCTGTTCAGATGAGGCGGTGGCACAATCTGTGTGTTTTCGGTTTCATGACGCCATTACTTCTTATATCTACACCCCTCAGTCACCCCTCAGTTAGAATTTGTATGTAATAGAAGGTTTTAATACAAGACATGATTTCTAAGCAATCAAGTGGTCAAGATGAACAAGATCTGCCCAAAAGCCGTTTTTAAGGATTCCTAGCGACTGGAGTTTTGGGGGTAGGGATGATCGTTTTGCAACTGACATACCTAATCGGTCCAGCACCTTCAAACTTGGCCTGAATGACCCTAATACATTGTACTTTGTGACAATAATTTTATATGCCAAGTGAGGGGTTTGTTGATTATTTTTTAAGTGTGAGATGACATCCTCTTTTAATCGTGAAAATGACAGTACGCGAAGAACACGTGTCACGGAAGCCAAGTTATAGCCTTATTATTATTTGAAATGCTCTTTTTATGATACTGACTCATTGTGTTTTACTAATCTAGGAAGCAAATGATAGTTTTCTTAGTTTTAATACCACTTGATTACTTATTGAAAATGCGATTGCCGAAGTGAGGTTTAGGGGGGTACCCTTGCGGCAAGGGCAATAACTCTAGGACCAACCCAAATTGTTTGCTGTTAACATGCATAAATGGATTCAGCACACTCTTGGGCACATTTTACACCTAGTCTGGTTTAGCCCGGGGGGGGGGGGGGGGTGCAGGGTACCCCCCAGCTCCTCACCGAGTAAATGTTATTGTGAGCTAGTTTCTGGTCAAAACAGCAACAAATAGCCTATCATTCACTATTACACGGGCATATTCATGCAGAACGGCCAGATGGCTCATCACACAACAGTGCCTTTAAAGGGGCACCCTAACGGATGGCTTTTTTTTTATAGCAAGAAACACGTCGAGATCACCAGGAAAACACTCTTTACAGAGATCGCAACACTCACTTTGCTCTGGTTTCCTTGAAATCAAACCGTCAAATCCGCGATTCCTCCTTGGCGGGGGTGCTGGAAGTCAGATTCTTTCAGTGAAAGATTTTCTAATGCGCCTGAGTTAGACCAAATCATTTGCAAGAATGTTCCACAATACAACCCTTTTTATACAGTTAACCCAAAGGAGTTTCGCTCACAACAAAGGAAATAGCTCCAAGTTTATTTTACTGCACTACAAAGAAGAAAAAGCTTCAACCACTCCCAGTGGCCTCCACCCACCCCATCCAAAATGGCTTCTCTTTCTCTGGCAACTCCGCCAAGGAGGAAGCGCCGATTTGACGGTTTGATTTCTAGGAACCCAGAACAAAGTGAGTGTTCCGATCCTTGAAAAGGCTGTCTTTCTGGTGACCTCGATGTGTTTCTTGCAAAAACTCATCCGTCAGCCTGAGGGTGCCCCTTTAAAGTTGTTTGGGAAAATAACTAGCGCTGCTTAGAACGGTCGAGTGGAGCACACGCGCGTTCCTTGACGCTAAAAGTGGAGCACACGCGGTCAAAAGCACAGTGATAAGTTTAAAGACCCACAATGTCACGTGTCAAAATCACGGTATTCACGCGTTTCCCTCTCTTGCCGGTAAGAAATCTTCTTTTGGCCTGGTGTGACTCCCATACAAATTCCCCCATACATCAAAACGAGACATCACTTTAAAGAGCAGCCTCGCTTGTGTATGGGGGATTTGTATGTGGGTCACACCTGGCCAGAAAAAAACCAAGAGACTTAATCTTGCTGGGTCAGTGGGTCTTTAAGGTTTGAAGGAAGGACCAAGGAAGCTCCAATTTGGCAAGCGGATAGAGTACTGACGAGTCTACGCGTTGGCTGGGTCTGTGGGTACCTCCCCTTGAAATCGTAGAGATTGTAAAGAAATCACGTCGAGCTTGCGTCGTTTTTTCCAATGATGTTTATTTCTTCTCGCTACCATTTTTCAAACGAAAGAGACCAACTTTCATGGACGGAGTTAGTAGGTAAAATCTGAATCTACTCATTTTCCTAATGGTTTCCTTTACGTGTGGGGTGAAAGTTGCTATGGGTTACATATAAGTATATATCTCTAACAAAAATACTACACCCATATGTCATAGTCTTCAGAAATCTGTTTGTTTCTAGAAAACGGTTTCCGTTAACACAGTGCGTTAACACAGTGGAAGCAGAAACATTTTAACAGACGCTGGTGATCTTTTTTTTTAAAATATCGAACCGGAGATCCACAAATTGACGTTATATTACGATACTGCCTTAAGGGGTACGCAACCCCCTTCAGTACTCTAGGCAGTGATGATATGTAGGCCAAGTTTGAAATTGAAGGTCGTTGAGTAAAGGTCAAGGTCACTGGACCAGAAAAGGAGGAGGAGGCTTTTTTTCTTCTTTTTTTTTACGGGGAACGGACAATAAAAATTAACAGGAGAAAAAAAAGTAACGAAAAAAGGTAACAAACTTGCTTGGGAAAAAAAGTAACCGGAAAAAAGTAGCACGAATGTATGCATACACTGACACACTCAAACACACACGCACGCACGCACGCACGCACACACACACACACACACACACACACACACACACACACACACACACACACACACACACACACACACACACACACACACACACACACCTATTTTAGATTATGTCAGGCACACATACACAAGCGCGCATGCACGCGCACGCATGCACACATACAGATAAGAACAGACATACGCACACACGCGCATTCCTGCATCTTAATTAGTACAACACACTGATGCATAGATAAGAACACACACGAGCACACACACAAGCACGCACACACACACACACGCACGCACACACACACGCACGTACGCACACACGCGCGCCTGCATCTTAATACAAACATGCGCGGTTGCACACGCTATTGCGTGCGCGCACATACACAGCAAACACACATATACTAATACAAACATACATATGGGCGCATGGACCCCCCCCCCCCCCCCTCACATACACACATATTAAAACAAACGTGCGCACGCATGCGCATCTGTAGGCTCGCACACACATACACACGCGCGTGCACACACACACACACACACACACACACACACACACACACACACACACACACACACACACACACACACACACACACACCATTTACTCAGATCAAATTCAGTGGTTACTTTTTCTGATAGATTTACTTTTTTTCCCGTTACATTTTCCCCCTGTTACTTTATTTCCTATAACATCTTTTTACACCTCGCACGCGTCCATGCATAAAATAGATCGGAAATGATTACAGCTGGAGCAGGCTGAGAGGGTAGTAATGGGGGTGGAGAGGAAAGAGGAAAGAAAGGAAAGGACAGATAAAAGTATGGAGAGGGGTAGGACGAGAGAGAGAGAGAGAGAGAGAGAGAGAGAGAGAGAGAGAGAGAGAGAGAGAGAGAGAGAGAGAGAGAGAGAGAGAGAGAGAGAGAGAGAGAGAGAGAGAGAGAGAGAGAGAGAGAGAGGGAGGGGAGAGTTACGCCCTTAAAACATGTCAAACTAACTGACATCATGCCATACCATGAAAAGTGTCCCAGTGACGACCATAATTAAAGTGCTTTAGTGTTGAAAACTGTCCAGTGTAACAAAGTGGCATTCAAGCTGTATGCGACAGTAGGCAAAAGACACTCTCTGCACACGTTGATCTCACAAAGTGTTAAAGTGTCAAGTAACACAAGTAACACTCACTGCACGCGTTTCTTTTACAAAGTGTGAAGGTGTCAAGTATAACATTAACAAGCAACTCTCACTGTACGCGTCTCTCTTACAAAGTGTTAAAGTGTCAAGTATCACAAGCAACACTCTGTACGCGTTTCTCTCACTAATATAAGTGTCCGAACACGAGTAACACTGCGCAAGTTGTTCTCACAAACAAGCACAAGAACACAAGCTGCTCTCACAAGGTGTTAAAGTGTCAAGTATCACAAGTGACACTCACTGCATGCATTTCTCTCACAAAGTGTTAAGAACTGTCAGAGACCTTGATCTTGGCATGTAATACATCAGATACTGTCTGGATCTCTCTCTCTCTCTCTCTCTCTCTCTCTCTCTCTCTCTCTCTCTCTCTCTCTCTCTCTCTCTCTCTCTCTCTCTCTCTCTCTCTCTCTCTCTCTCTGTACTCTCTATGGTGTGTGAGTAGATGGGTCGGTGGGTGTTCATGTGCGCAATAAAAGCATACGTACATAAAAACGCATACACATAATTATGTTTTTCTTTCATTTTCAAAACAAGTATATTTCTCAGCTGTAACCTCCTAGGGCTATATGGTACTGGATTTCACAATTGTATTGAGAAACCAAGCAAGATTTGTGCAGATAAATGCAGGACAGGTGTTATTGTACAGTCCTTCCAGTAAATATTACAAAAAGCATGAATTACAATTCTTATATCAGAATATCAAATCAAACCAAAAATCAATAACGTCCACAGACAAGGCCGCTTTAGTTGGATTTCCAAAATCAAGCTTTCTTTGTGAAAGTGATAGGCCCTAGTGTAGTAAGCTTAATCATTATGAAACATAATTCCATCGTCTTTTGTTGAACAGAAAATGACCATCTTCAACAAGCAACATTTTATAATGGACTTTAGAAACAAATGCTATTTTTCGTAAAAGAGGTAGAGTTGTAAACGCCCCCCACCCACCCTCAACAAAAAAAAGCCCACAGTTATAAATCCCTGTTTCTAATAATTCTATAAAGGGACACCCTGACGTATGAGCGTTTGCAAGAAACACGTCGAGATCACCATACGGTTGGCTTTGTGTGTGTGTGTGTGTGTGTGTGTGTGTGTGTGTGTGTGTGTGTGTGTGTGTGTGTGTGTGTGTGTGTGTGTGTGTGTGTGTGTTTTACAGAGATCGGAACACTTACTTTTCTCTGGTTTCCTATAAATCAAACCGTCAAATCGGCGATTCCTCATTGGCGGAGGTGCTGGAAGTCAAGTTCTTTCAGTGACAGAGAAGACACGTGCCTTCTCTTTTCTAATGGCCGCCTGAGTTTAGACCAAATCGTTTGCACGAAATTTCCACAATACAATCCTTTTTATTTTATCATTTTTAATTCAGTTTATGCAGTTTACCAAAAGGAGTTTCGCTCACAACAAAGGAAATAGCTCCTTTTTTTTTTACTGCACAACAAAAAAAGAAAAAGCTTCAACCACAATGAGTGACCTCCACCCACCCCATCCAAAATGGCTTCTCTCTCCGGCATATCTGCCAAGGAGGAATCGACGTTTTGACGGTTTGATTTCTAGGAAAGCAGTGCAAATAGAGTGTTCCGATCCTTGAAAAGGCTGTCTTTCTGGTGCTCGACGTGTTTCCCACAAAAACTCATCCGTCACCAGGGTCCACCTTTAAATTAACAATGTTGTTCTTGACCAATGTTGCTGTGCTCTGTGAACCTGGCTCATCCTGTTTGGGGGATAAGGTTGGGGTTGTCTCCCCTTTACTCTTGTTGATACTGGGCTAGTATAGGCGGTGTTGTCGAAAGCAAACTTGGTGAAGGGGAGTTCAATGAATGAAAATCTGTTTAACGGCCTCCGGTCTGGAACAGACACATGGGACATTAGAAGATATAAAGATGGTGGGAACGATCCTGGAGGCAATGCCCGGAGGCAGTGCAACACCAGTAAAGTCCCGAAAATTTTGACAATACAGCTGTATATTAAAGAGGGGAGTTAAAGAGAGTTCTCTACCTTAGTATATTTTCACCGTCTCTCCTTGTGTCACTGTTTCAATCTGATATTTCTATAACAGAAACGACTACGTTCCCTTACAACACTGACAAAAAACATGGTGTGGATGTAACGATTTTTTGTTATGGATAGGGGCCTACTCAACCAATGCAACAGTCCTAACACACATAAAAAAGAGGTAGCAATGTGATTAACAATTCCAGAAAATCTCAGCACAATATTTCCAGTAACAAATAGCATCCATCACAATTGCAATATCCATTTATGTAATTATATACAGCAGTTCTTTGCGGATTCTGGAAGCAAGCGTTCTTCACGAAAGAGGTAGACATGTCCAGTCAGTTGATGTGTCACGCGATGGCAGCCATTTTGAGGGAAGCCATGTTAGAAGATGAGAGGGGGTGGGGGTAGTGTAATTGGGAGAAAAGGAAGAAGAAACGTGATGTGTTTGTTGATAAAATAATAAAGATGACGATGATGACGAGCCCGATGATGATGATGATGGTGATGACGACGACGATGATGATGATGATGATGATGATGATGATGACAATGATGATGATGATGCACATAAGAAAGCGGATGAAGAAGAGGAGGCTGACGGAGATACAGCAGTGTGGTTTAGCCCAAAGAAGGAAGGGTACAATTAAAAGTGAAGGAAGATGAGGAATAAGCAGAAGAAGAGGAAGAGGAGGAGGAGGGGAAATGCGGATTAGCATGGCTAGGAGGAGGAGGAAGAGGAAGACTTGCGACGATGTGGATTGTGGGTCCCCACCTCCCGGCTGCATTCAGGACAGGTGTGCACAATCACCTCCTTCTTCTCCTCCCCGCAACAACTGTCAGACATGAACACGTAGTCATCATTTACATACGCCATAAATGTCTATGAAATTAAAGAACACCACAGATCAGTCATGTTCTAGGTAAAAGTTCTAGTGGGGTTTTTTTCCAAACTCAAACAAAATTTCCATAACATTTTGTTCAGAACGTTTAGACCTGTACCAAACCTACTTAAATCAATAAATAAAATTCGTGAAACATTGATACGAAACTAAATGTAATAAAACATTGAATATAAAAGTAATACAAAGAAAAAGCCAACGTTAAAGTTAGCACTACAAACGCAACACACACATGCACACATACATACACACAGACACACAACCGAACAATCATGAGAACATAGATTCACTTTGCTAACACGTGTGAGCCAAAAAGGGAAGCTCTAGGTTTGTTCATATACTTCTCACCCGACCCAGAACACAGCACCACCCAAGGCAAAGATAAATGTGTTTCAGAGTGTACAAGAAAGTTAACGTTAATTCATGTGCATCTTCTTCTTCCTTCGCTCAGTTTCCTGTCAATTATGAGCGCAGATGCGTCATGCTGCCGTTATGCGCCTAAGTAAGAAATAATTAGGCCCAGCATGTCCGACCTCGGCTGAAGAAAATATTTATGAAAGTGTTTCTTGAAAAAAAAGGCAGGAGAATGGACCGGAAAGGCAGAGAGATAGTAGATGGCAGCAAGCAAAGGGAAAAGGCAGAGTCAAAGAGAGTGACAGATTAGAGGAAGTTACAAGCACAGAACTTCCAGAAGGTGGGGGAACTATTTATAAAACAAAGTCCCCCCCCCCCCCCGGTATCCCCACGGGAGGATTCATGCGTGTAATAAAGTTAATAATCAGACAAACAAACGGTCGAACAACTAAAAATAAGGCCGTGTACACACATAAGCGGATATTCCATGCGGAAACCCGTGCGCAATCCATAAATAAGTGAAACAAAGAAGGGAAAAGATGTGCGCACGTGTCCGAATTTCCCCTATATGCGTAAACTTGTATTCTTCTTCCTTCCACTTATTTAGGGTTTTCCGTGCGGAACTTACGCGTCTAATGTGAACCCGGCCTAAAAATCAACTTCACAACCACATCCCTCTTGAAGCTTTCCCCTCTCCCTTCAACTTACCCCGCGAAGCACACCATTAGCATCATCAGGCACGTGCTGTCCTCATCTTCACCTTGACCTCTGCGTGAGGTGCATGTGGTCACGTGCTGATGACAGTAGGGGCACTGAAGGCTCACGGGATGGGCGGAAGTGGTGCAGGCCGCCATTTGCATTTTTGACGACGACCCACGTCGATCATGTTCATTGATGTTTTGGACTGTTCAAAAAATAGCACAAATGCGAAATATATATATATTTGATCTAATGATAAGCAAAAGTGAGAGACAGACAGAGACAGACACCTCCCTTTCTCAGTTCCTGACTTCACCTCTCCAGTGTCCTCCACTCGCCGACCAAACAGTGACCTATTTATTTATTTATTAAGACAACTTTTATAGCGCCTAATCTTTAAGCTCTAAGAAGCCCACCCCAATTATCTCATGAAATGAAGCAAATTTCAGTCTCATTTTGCGCTATCATACCTATCATACCCTGGACATGACACTGGACATCCCTGATTGACTTCTCAATCCGGATTTGACTTAAATTACTAACATGCGCAGAACCCTTCTTAAAATTAGTACTGTGCAATCAGAATCTTCAAATAAAACTAATAATAATGCTAATTTATACTGCGGTCATTCTCCTAATGGGGCCGCTATAGGCGCTTTACAATAATGCTACAAAATGCATATATACATTATAAAACCAATAGCAACTACAAACAGATTGAAGAAAAATATTAAACGGACTCGCAATACAACAGTCCTCCCTTCCCTTTCATCCCCACACCTCC
The DNA here is from genome assembly GCA_017654935.2 of Phymorhynchus buccinoides. Lineage (NCBI taxonomy): Eukaryota > Metazoa > Mollusca > Gastropoda > Neogastropoda > Raphitomidae > Phymorhynchus > Phymorhynchus buccinoides. Next base: position 21,189 of record JAGGCT020002455.1, on the reverse strand, counting down.
CGAATCCCACCGCAAAACACTGATCACAACGAACACGTTTTTCACGCTAAACACAAATGGAAGAAGGCTGGTGGTAGGACAAGAAAACAAAGAGAGGCAGACAGAGAGACAGAAAGACATAGAACAGATAGACAGAGACTGAGAGAGAAAGAATCAAACTCGGAGAACACTACCAGAAGGGGGGTCACTGGCTTCTGCATCAAGTCGGACTGATGACCGATGTGATTGTTAAAGAGAGAGAGATAGACAGACAGCGACAGACAGATAGGCCTAAAGAGAATCAAACACAGAGAACATTTTGACAGTGGGAGGGTCATTAGTTTCTGCTTCGGCGATCAGCGGTTAGAGAGGAAGAGAATTGGAACACTGGAAGTTTATTGTCATTAGCTAAGAGCCCTAATGACAGTGTGTGTGTGTGTGTGTGTGTGTGTGTGTGTGTGTGTGTGTGTGTGTGTGTGTGTGTGTGTGTGTGTGTGTGTGTGTGTGTGTGTGTGTGTGTGTGTGTGTGTGTGTGTGTGTGTGTGTGTGTGTGTGTGTGTGTGTGTGTGTGTGTGTGTCAACAGTCATTTTTTTTAGAGAGCGAGAGACACACATAAAACGAAAACTAAACCGAAAACGAAAAAAACGAAATTTTATTTAACCAGGGAACATGAGATAAGCAATGACAGCTTTTTTCCACCAGCCCAGACAGACACTGAGACAGACAGACAGAGAGAAGCAAAGAGGCAGACAGACAGACAGACAGACACTGAAACAGACAGAGAGAAACAGAGAGAGAGACAGACAGACACTGAGACAGACAGAGAGAGAGAGGTCAGCAGACAAACGGAGAGACAGTGAAACATAAAGAAATCAGCTGAACCTGAGGGGGGGTCGTTGGTTTGGGCATCAAATTTGACGGACCATCGACGAGGCTCCAGGTCATGGCGGCTTTCTAAAGGAGAGAGTGTCCGTCCTTCTGTGTCCGCCTCCTCCCCGTCTGTAGGACGAACCTTGGCCATGGTGCACCTGCAAAGAGCGTGCAGGTCTCCCGTTTATTTCGGCTCTAACTCGGTTGATCAGCACGACGTGTAACTGTGTTTTATTTAGGAGCAGAGCATCGTCTGAGACAAATTGAGGATGGGCTGTGAGTATTCATTACGTTTCCACAATTCTGGCTAGGGGTCTCAAAGTAGTAAATGTTCGTTAC
>JAGGCT020002455.1:0-12500 GCA_017654935.2 Phymorhynchus buccinoides | reverse complement strand
TTTTTCCGTTTTTGCCTTTCTTACCAAACATAAAGCTGTATTTTAGGAACATTTTTAGCTAATTACCTTTTTGGAATACTAACCCTAACCCTAACCCTACCCCTAAACCTAACCCTACCCCCCACTATGTACTGCAGTACACCGCTATTTGTCACAGTTGTGGTTCGTTGCGTTTTTCCGTCTTATACGGTGGGGGGTAGGGTTAGGGTTAGGGCTAGGGTTAGGGTTAGGGTTAGTATTCCAAAAAGGTTATTAGCTAAAAATGTTCCTAAAATACAGCTTTATGTATGGTAAGAAAGGCAATAACGGAAAAATACAATGAACCGAGATAGGTAAGGGGGGGGGGGGGGGGGGGGGGGGGTGGCACATCTTGACCTTTACCTCTCTTTCTTTAACACATGTATGCATTCATTCTCTCTTTTATGGACAAGGTCACACAATATACACACTCAAAACAAGTATGGACACTTGAACTAATTGACTGTATTTCACATTATTTAACACAGCACTTATGTGGTGGGGATGGATCCATGCCTCTCCCATTGGACCTGTGAACCTGAAGAATCTAAGTATATTATTTATTCAATACCATTTTTATATGATTGGAAATCAGTAAAATTTTGGTGAAACATATAAAAACCCAAACCTTATTGAATTATTCTAATAGGGCGTTTGCCACGAGTGTTTGTTCACTATACTAGACTACTAATTTGCCCGAGCTCGTTCTGCCCAAGTTGCGCTTGTCGGGTTAAAATTCCTAGCTCGTTAAAATTCCGAGCTCGCTATACTATAACGTATAACGTATTTGCTGCATTTTGCGACATTGAGCATGAACGACAAATTTCACTTTTTTCTAGAGTTAGGGATAGGGTTAGGGTTAGATAAATGGTTCAAGTAACGAAAATGTGAAATTTGTGGTTGTCGCAAATAGTCACTCTCATAGTAGCGAGCTCGAAATTTTAACGAGCTAGGAATGTTAACCCTACAGCGCTGACCTCTCTAATTCAACTCTCTAAATTCAACTCAGTGAAATTCAAGGTCACCGGCGCGTGGCAAATGCTCTATTGTATTACAGTATAATATATTCAACGTATGTTGTGCAGATAATCCAGGATGGGGCTACGCCAGATTCTCTCCCCTTTTCTAATACAGGGGGCGACTGGATCGTACAGCCGGTTGTCAGCCCTGAGGAGAAGCCTTGTTCTGTGGAAACAGTCGCCAAATCAGCGACCAGTCTGCAGTGACGCCCTTTGGACAACAGTAGAAAGGAGCGTGGTTTTGCGGAGAACTGCCCTGAAAAATAGCAACAGTTTTGGAAAGAGGCCCGGTCTGCATACATCACTCATATGTGAGAAGTTTTTCAGTGGTAAGTGGTCAAAAATTATGATGCCATATTTTTCGGACTATGTATAAGGCAATACTTTTCCCAGATTCAGACCCATGTGCCTTACATTACAATATGACTAATAAAATAGTAAAAAACTATTATAGCAAAATCTGAAATTTGGGTACAATTTGAACACACTCACTGACTCAGTGCCTTAAGTTATACAAAGGTGTGCCTTATAGTTATACTAAAGTCTGAAAAAGGAAGATTGGAGTGGCATAAGACGTTTTGCGATGGGGAAGGGGATGGTTCGATGTTATGCATTGCAATGAACTTTTTTTGTTGACAATGCAATACATGATATTTTACAAACCCGTATGTTTCTCAAAATTGATTGTCCGGGAAGCTTTTTCCTGGTAGTGCACTGTTGTTCTATCCAAGGCATCTGGGACAAAATGCATTGTTCTAAGTATCTAACTTTTCAATAGTTTCATGCAAAGAATCTTGTTCACAAACCTGAACAATCAAAATGATAACTTCAGTCTTCACTATTGAAAAAAAAATGAACACATAAAAATCATCCAAAATAACTAAGGTTCAAGACTTCGCCGCCTTAGACAAACATAATTACTGGCCTGGGGATGCCTAGGAAAATTTTTATAACACATAAGAAGCGCAACAAAACTCAACTCTGTCAATGATTCAGTTTTGACAACGTCACTGGTTGATCCAAGTTTATTTTTCGCTTCAAAATTGTGGTTACTTGCATTAAAATTGGAATCATTACGACATTAGTCTCCTTATTACTATCACTGTTAATGAAAACATATTGGAGTATTTTCAGAAGCTGCTGTAGGGCCGATTTTTTTAACATTTTCAACGTTAAGAATTGAAACAGAAGTACCACACATAAGTGAAACTAAAGTTGGAAGAGTGATGAAGAGAAGTAACTCGAAAAACGTGCTTTGGATTGAAAAAAAACATGGATTTAGACCAGTTTTAGACTCAGAAATCGCTGTTCCGAGAATACTCGGAATTAGGCCCTGAGTGGCGTTCTCCTGTTCTGAGTATACTTGGAATTTGTTCGGAATGAGTTAAATGGGAAGGAGTTGTATTATAAGGGAGGTAATTGTAATACTTACAAAGAAGGGAAATGTCTCAGAAAAAGCAGGTCTTAAGTGGGAGGGAGTCTTACAAGAGTGGGGGGGGGGGGGGGGGGAGGTCAAAAGGACATTGGAATGGGAACAAGCCTCTCTCTCTCTCTCTCTGTCTCTCTCTTTTTGTGTGTGTGTGTGATAAAAAAAAAATTCCACTTCACAGCACCTAAACTACTGAGCCAATAGTCACTGATCTCAACGGAACTTGTCAGAATGGTCCTTTAATAGGCACTCTAGATGCTGCCCGTGGTGTCAGAGTGACCAAATGACAAGCCATAGTAACATGATAATAGGCACTCTAGATGCTGCCCGTGGTGTCAGAGTGACCAAATGACAAGCCATAGTAACATGATCCACGTGAATCAGATTGGAATATTACAAAGACTCTGATTATGGATGAATTTCAATCAAAGTTGATTTGGTGAAATAGTCATGTAAGAAATGATTGGTAAATGTTTGATTCTTCGTTTGGTAAATACATATATACTGAGTATTGCCATACTGATTCAAGGAATCTTCTAACACACAAAAACTACAATATAAAAAATTATAATAACCCTAGGGTCAAACGTTATCTCCCTTGGCTTTCTTCAGTGACTGAGATTACTGTTCACACGGCTCTGCCAGTAAAAAAACCCCCGTCTTGTTGTTTTGTTTTTTGAGTACAGATGGAAACCACCCTGGCTCAGATGGACCTGATGATCAGCTGCTGTGGGAGGGGGAGGAGGTGGAGGGTGGGGAGAAGGGGGAGGAGGCGGTGTCATTCCTGAGGGAGATCTGTGCCATCCCTGATGCCGGACATCATGTCATGGTCATCCAGCCTGGTCAGTGTCACCAGTGGCTTATGTTTTGTTTTCTTTGTCTTTTACAGTGGAGTACACGTAACACAAAGCCGGATAGCACAAAATATTGGTTAACACACACAGATCTGTTTGAAACGACGAAACCCCTCATTATTATGACTTAAAAAAGATTGTTTGACACACAGATTTTCTTCTCAGCACAACATGAAGTATGGTTATCACACCAACCAAAACTCGGTCTGATGGTTATTTATCATACTGTGTTCACATTGATAGCACTAAGTAAAGCTGGAGCCACCAGATATTTCCTTGCAAACTTTGCAAAAAACACCACAAAGCTCAAATGTTCATCTACTGTGACATGTGCTATTGGGGAAGTTGGAAAGTATGAACTATGCATGCATGTTCTTGAATCATGCACAAAGTGTGTCGTCTGTCTACTGCTCATTCAGTAGCAGAACTTCAGTTTTCACATATTTTACCGCAATTTTGTCAAAAATGCTTAACACAAATAATGTTTTACACACACACAAATCTTTGTCCCCTGAATTTGGTGTTAAGAGTACTCCACTGTACTTTATTTGTGCCCCCACTGTTAGTTATAATATGAGGACAGGAGTTTAGTTCCATGTTTTGTTTTTGACTATATGGCGCACCCCCAACATTTTACACAAACTTCATACTTTGTTATTATATTAATTATTATCTTGCTACCTTTTTGGTCCCGTTATAAGGCGCAGGGGTCTCAGTGTGGGGAAAAGTTACGCCTTATAGTCAGTAAAATGCGCTATGTTGTGGGATAATTGTGTTTATCAGGTTTGATATCAGGTTCTCCTGAATGCTTTAAACAAATTTTTTTTTAGCGTTAACAAAGTTTTGTTTGTTTGGTGAAGTATCTCAAGGAACAGATTTGAATAAAATGCTGGAAGTTTAGTCAGTTTGTGCTGTCTGCAGCCCTGAGCTCAGAACTTTGTGTATTTAAAAAGAAATGGAGCATATTCTACGTTTGTTTATATTTATATTTTATGGTACAATTTAGAAATGTGATCCTATTCCTAATGCCTTTTAATAATGATTGGAGAAACATACACACACACACGCATGCACATATGCATACACACACACACACACACACACACACACACACACACACACACACACACACACACACACAACAAAACAACTGTCAACCCCCAAAAAAAAATTCTTGGTAATTTATGTAATATAATTATTATTTCTTGACTTGAAAAAAAAAGAAATCAGACTGACAGTGACATTTAAAATTTAAAAAAAGAAAGAAAAAACCCACTGAAACATTGGACTCAATACTGCTTTCTTATTTTCTTCACAGGTTAAATTACCATAATTATTCGGAATATAAGGAGCACCATATTATGACACATCCCACAAATTTTGCACAAAACTCACATTTTGTTATTTTTTATTTTTTTTTACAAAAGTATCAATCATCCTATAAGGGTCTCAATCTTGGGGGAAAAGTATGCCTTATAGTCCGAATACTGTATATATTTCTTATATGGAGTATCACCTTCATTTTTTGTTAAATCCTTATATAGGGATATATTGATGTTTTTTGTGTTTGTTTGTCTGTCAGCCATCAAGTGGGGTTCGAGGAAGAACGAGTCCAGCACACCAGAGCTGCAGCTGGCTGAGACATGCGCCCTGGTGACCACACTGCCCAGGTGGAGGCTGGTGCAGCAGGTGAGAACAGGATCCAGGTGTGTCTGTTGTGCCCTGGTGACCACACTGCCCAGGTGGAGGCTGGTGCAGCAGGTGAGAACAGGATCCAGGTGTGTCTGTTGTGCCCTGGTGACCACACTGCCCAGGTGGAGGCTGGTGCAGCAGGTGAGAACAGGATCCAGGTGTGTCTGTTGTGCCCTGGTGACCACACTGCCCAGGTGGAGGCTGGTGCAGCAGGTGAGAACAGGATGCAGGTGTGTCTGTTGTGCCCTGGTGACCACACTGCCCAGGTGGAGGCTGGTGCAGCAGGTGAGAACAGGATCCAGGTGTGTCTGTTGTGCCCTGGTGACCACACTGCCCAGGTGGAGGCTGGTGCAGCAGGTGAGGACAGGATCCAGGTGTGTCTTTGAAGGCACTGTGTCTGTTGTGCCCTGGTGACCACACTGCCCAGGTGGAGGCTGGTGCAGCAGGTGAGGACAGGATCCAGGTGTGTCTGTTGTGCCCTGGTGACCACACTGCCCAGGTGGAGGCTGGTGCAGCAGGTGAGGACAGGATCCAGGTGTGTCTGTTGTGCCCTGGTGACCACACTGCCCAGGTGGAGGCTGGTGCAGCAGGTGAGAAACAGGATCCAGGTGTGTCTTTGAAGGCACTGTGTCTGTTGTGCCCTGGTGACCACACTGCCCAGGTGGAGGCTGGTGCAGCAGGTGAGGACAGGATCCAGGTGTGTCTGTTGCGCCCTGGTGACCACACTGCCCAGGTGGAGGCTGGTGCAGCAGGTGAGGACAGGATCCAGGTGTGTCTGTTGCGCCCTGGTGACCACACTGCCCAGGTGGAGGCTGGTGCAGCAGGTGAGAAACAGGATCCAGGTGTGTCTTTGAAGGCACTGTGTCTGTTGTGCCCTGGTGACCACACTGCCCAGGTGGAGGCTGGTGCAGCAGGTGAGAACAGGATCCAGGTGTGTCTGTTGTGCCCTGGTGACCACACTGCCCAGGTGGAGGCTGGTGCAGCAGGTGAGGACAGGATCCAGGTGTGTCTGTTGCGCCCTGGTGACCACACTGCCCAGGTGGAGGCTGGTGCAGCAGGTGAGAAACAGGATCCAGGTGTGTCTTTGAAGGCACTGTGTCTGTTGTGCCCTGGTGACCACACTGCCCAGGTGGAGGCTGGTGCAGCAGGTGAGAAACAGGATCCAGGTGTGTCTTTGAAGGCACTGTGTCTGTTGTGCCCTGGTGACCACACTGACCAGGTGGAGGCTGGTGCAGCAGGTGAGAACAGGATCCAGGTGTGTCTGTTGTGCCCTGGTGACCACACTGCCCAGGTGGAGGCTGGTGCAGCAGGTGAGGACAGGATCCAGGTGTGTCTGTTGTGCCCTGGTGACCACACTGCCCAGGTGGAGGCTGGTGCAGCAGGTGAGGACAGGATCCAGGTGTGTCTGTTGTGCCCTGGTGACCACACTGCCCAGGTGGAGGCTGGTGCAGCAGGTGAGGACAGGATCCAGGTGTGTCTGTTGTGCCCTGGTGACCACACTGCCCAGGTGGAGGCTGGTGCAGCAGGTGAGGACAGGATCCAGGTGTGTCTGTTGTGCCCTGGTGACCACACTGCCCAGGTGGAGGCTGGTGCAGCAGGTGAGAACAGGATCAGTGTTGATTCTAGAGCGCGGTCTTGCGGGATTCCCGCATTTTTTGACCCTAGGACGCATAAAATCGCGAACAGTGCGGCCCAACTCACGCACAAAAAATAAAAACGAACGCACTTTTACTTAGCGAGTGCGTAGTCGCGGCTGCTGTGTGTATATCCTTCTCAAGACTGAGTGAAACCGAGCATCCTTTCTGTCCTCGTTTCTGATTGGCCGATGACTCTGGCTTTGTCCAATCACACAAATTTTCACTCAGGAGCACATATTTTCAGTCCGCCATTTTTGTTTTGGGGCACACTATCGAGTTCAATGCCACAGCCAGCGATTCTCGTTCTGTTGTAGCGCCTCTAAGGCGCAGTGAGCAAAGCAATCAAAGCAAACTTGTTTAATTTCGTGGTTTCGTGGCCTATCAACGAAGGATGTGTGTACAACTAAGAATACACTCAATGGGTCAGGAAGTGAAACGGAACTCGCGATGCCAACAGATGTGTCATTACTCGGTAATGATTACTGTCAACATGAACCGGATTGGAACTTCTTGAAACTGCCTTGCCCAACGAACTGGAAAGACGCAAAAACAGTCTTTCCAAAGGCTTGGTTGTGTTTCAAGGAAGAGTGCGAGGGCGATAACATCCACGATGAGAGCTTTGACGCGATCACTGAATCGTTGCGAAAGTCACAACTCGAACTCGAAGAATCTTGAGTGCGGCATTTGTGCGGCAGTAGTGAAGTGAGAACTTCAGCCTGAGCACAATGTGCGCGCGCACGCATGCTGCTCTCTCTCTCTGCTCTCTCTCTCTCTCTCACTCTCTCAGTCTCACACTCACACACAGACACTGTAACACAGGTTCTATCTGTTTAAAAGTTCTCACCCTTCTTCCTCCCTCTCTCACTCACTTTTTTCTCATTCATTGTGTTTTAGTTTAAAATTACTGTTTTTTCATGTCTATTTTTTGGTCCTTGTCCCACCACATACTCATTCTAGTCTCTTTCTCCCCCCCCCCCCCCAACTTCCAAGTCAACTCATTTATAATCTATATGCAGCTAGAAAGTTTGCAAGGCCAAGTAAGTTTGTAAGGTTGAACCAGTTTCATACATTTTAAAAGAAAAGCAATACTAACATTTTTAAACGTTTTAGCGTGCACATACAATTTAGTTAATATGCCCCCCTTTTTTGTTGTCTAGGGGCTCCCTTTTTCCAATCTAGGGAGCCCTTGGGCTCCCTTTTGAAAAATCCTAGAATCAACACTGAGGATCCAGGTGTGTCTGTTGCACCCTGGTGACCACACTGCCCAGGTGGAGGCTGGTGCAGCAGGTGAGAACAGGATCCAGGTGTGTCTGTTGTGCCCTGGTGACCACACTGCCCAGGTGGAGGCTGGTGCAGCAGGTGAGAACAGGATCCAGGTGTGTCTGTTGTGCCCTGGTGACCACACTGCCCAGGTGGAGGCTGGTGCAGCAGGTGAGGACAGGATCCAGGTGTGTCTGTTGTGCCCTGGTGACCACACTGCCCAGGTGGAGGCTGGTGCAGCAGGTGAGGACAGGATCCAGGTGTGTCTGTTGTGCCCTGGTGACCACACTGCCCAGGTGGAGGCTGGTGCAGCAGGTGAGAACAGGATGCAGGTGTGTCTGTTGTGCCCTGGTGACCACACTGCCCAGGTGGAGGCTGGTGCAGCAGGTGAGGACAGGATCCAGGTGTGTCTGTTGCGCCCTGGTGACCACACTGCCCAGGTGGAGGAGGCTGGTGCAGCAGGTGAGGACAGGATCCAGGTGTGTCTTTTGTTTTGTTTACCGTTATTCGCAGATTATAAGCCGCAACTTTTTTTTTAAACCCCTCTCTTGCGGCTAGTACAGTGCCGCAGCCTAAACCTAACCGAAAGTGAAAGTAACCTCAACTCAGTGGCATCCTTCATTCAGAACTTTGATCTGTGGCCTTGTTCACGGTTGATGACCAAAAAATCACCTTGATTTGGGTATTTTTTTCGCAAAATGATTATCTGTTTCGCGGTCCGACACTTTCGTTTTGGCAGTCAACACGCCCGCGATCAACTCTAGATTCAACCGGAAGCGGACATCGTGCATCGCCACGCTTCCACGGCTTATGCGTTCTTTTTTTCAGATGTTTTTTTGAAAAGTAGGGGGTGCGGCTTATATTACGATCGGGCTTGTAGCCCGTGAATTACGGTAATTTAACGTCTTTTCACTTAAAGTGTTTTTAGATGACTATGATATTGTTAATGATTGATATCAAAATTACACTGATATTATTTTATAAATTAAAACATTAAACTTAAAACAGTTAACAAGAACATCGAAAACTAATCCTGTTTAAAAATGAAAATGTCATACTGACGTACTACTGGGACTATGAAGTAAGTATTTTGATGCATTAGACAAAAATAAGTGATTTGACATTAGAATTTAAAAATCATCGATTGAAGGATTTTCACGTAATTGGAAACTGGGTAGGTAGTGCCTCATAAGGGGACAATGAAACAGTGTGTGGAATGTTAACAGTTTATCCCCGCATGTTCATCTTGCAGTATTAACATGGGTAGGTAGTGCCTCATAAGGGGACAATGAAACAGTATGTGGAATGTTAAAAGTTTATCCCCGCATGTACATCTTGCAGTATTAACATGGGTAGGTAGTGCCTCATAAGGGGACAATGAAACAGTATGTGGAATGTTAAAAGTTTATCCCCGCATGTACATCTTGCAGTATTAACATGTTTACATTTTAAAGAATTATATTTAAGTCTAAGACATAAACTAGAAGCTTCTCTTGGAAAATGATTTAACGAAGAAACGTTGCAAGACGTATGTGAATTTACATTATAGCCCATACGAGTTATGATGTCTTTTTCTAAAAGACTATAACATTCCTTTACAGACAAAGGAATGTTAATATTTTCACTGCCAATTTGAATTATTTACCATGCACGTCTTCTAGCTACTCTGTCTACACTGTGTGTGTGAGTGTCGGTGTGTGTGTGTGCGTGTGTGTGTGTGTGTGTGTGTGTGTGAGTGTGGCTTGTAGAGTGCCGTGCCTGTGTGTGTGTGTGTGTTTTTTTCATGTGTGTGTGTGTGTGTGCGTGTGTGGTGTGTGTGTGTGTGCGTGTGTGTGTGTGTGTGTGTGTGTGTGTGTGTCAAGTCAAGTCAAGTCAAGTCAAAATCATCTTTATTGAGGGTTAAAGAATAAGCTAACAAAGCTTTTTTTCATCCTGCCCTCATTATATGTGTGTGTGTGTGTGTGTAAACCCCTCTCCTGCGGCTTGTAGAGTGCCGCAGCCTAAACCATGTGTGTGTGTTTTTTTCATTTGAATGTATGTGTTGTGTGTGGGCGTTTTGTGTGTGCACATACACACACATCTTAAATTCACCCATTTTCTACCATCTCATTATTTCTCCCCATTTCTACAGAAAGTTGTACCTGCCAAGAAGCCCAACAGTGCCCAAATTTTTGGGTCGGGCACCTTCGCTCAGCTGAAGCGGGAGGTGCGTGAGTGTCCGGGCATCAGTGCTGTGGTGGTGGGGGTGGACCTGTTGAACGGTGCCCAGCTGGCAGAACTGCACCAGGCATGGAAGCTGCCCGTCTTTGACCGGTCAGTATGAAGCTGCCCATCTTTGACCGGTCAGTATGAAATTGCCCGTCTGTGACTGGTCAGTATGAAACTGCCCGTCTTTGACCAGTCAGTATGAAACTGCCCGTCTTTGACCGGTCAGTATGAAACTGCCCCGTCTTGGACCAGTCAGTATGAAACTGCCCGTCTTTGACCAGTCAGTATGAAACTGCCCGTCTTTGACCGGTCAGTATGAAACTGCCCGTCTTTGACCGGTCAGTATGAAGCTGCCCGTCTTTGACCGGTCAGTATGAAACTGCCCGTCTTTGACCGGTCAGTATGAAACTGCCCGTCTTTGACCGGTCAGTATGAAACTGCCCGTCTTTGACCAGTCAGTATGAAACTGCCCGTCTTTGACCAGTCAGTATGAAACTGCCCGTCTTTGACCAGTCAGTATGAAACTGCCCGTCTTTGACCAGTCAGTATGAAACTGCCCGTCTTTGACCAGTCAGTATGAAACTGCCCGTCTTTGACCAGTCAGTATGAAACTGCCCGTCTTTGACCAGTCAGTATGAAACTGCCCGTCTTTGACCGGTCAGTATGAAACTGCCCGTCTTTGACCAGTCAGTATGAAACTGCCCGTCTTTGACCAGTCAGTATGAAACTGCCCGTCTTTGACCGGTCAGTATGAAACTGCCCGTCTTTGACCAGTCAGTATGAAACTGCCCGTCTTTGACCGGTCAGTATGAAGCTGCCCGTCTTTGACCAGTCAGTATGAATCTGCCCGTCTTTGACCGGTCAGTATGAAGCTGCCCGTCTTTGACCGGTCAGTATCAACTTACCGTTGTTTTCTCACTATAAGGCGGTACTTTTTTTTCTCCAGACTCTGACCCCTGCACCTTCGTCTAATGAAAATAATAGTAAGAAAATAGAACAGCAAAATCTGAAACTATTGAAAAGTTTGGGGGTGCGCCTTATAGTTATACAAAGGTGACCCCTTATAGTTATACAAAGGTGAAAATTATAGTTATACAAAGGTGCAGCCTTATAGTTATACAAAGGTGCGCCTTATAGTTATACAAAGGTGCGCCTTATAGTTATACAAAGGTGCGCCTTATAGTTATACAAAGGTGCGCCTTATAGTTATACAAAGGTGCGCCTTATAGTTATACAAAGGTGCGCCTTATAGTTATACAAAGGTGTGCCTTATAGTTATACAAAGGTGCGCCTTATAGTTATACAAAGGTGCGCCTTATAGTTATACAAAGGTGTGCCTTATAGTTATACAAAGGTGTGCCTTATAGTTATACAAAGGTGCGCCTTATAGTTATACAAAGGTGTGCCTTATAGTTATACAAAGGTGTGCCTTATAGTTATACAAAGGTGTGCCTTATAGTTATACAAAGGTGTGCCTTATAGTTATACAAAGGTGTGCCTTATAGTTATACAAAGGTGCGCCTTATAGTTATACAAAGGTGCGCCTTATAGTTATACAAAGGTGCGCCTTATAGTTATACAAAGGTGCGCCTTATAGTTATACAAAGGTGCGCCTTATAGTTATACAAAGGTGCGCCTTATAGTTATACAAAGGTGTGCCTTATAGTTATACAAAGGTGTGCCTTATAGTTATACAAAGGTGTGCCTTATAGTTATACAAAGGTGCGCCTTATAGTTATACAAAGGTGTGCCTTATAGTTATACAAAGGTGCGCCTTATAGTTATACAAAGGTGTGCCTTATAGTTATACAAAGGTGCGCCTTATAGTTATACAAAGGTGCGCCTTATAGTTATACAAAGGTGCGCCTTATAGTTATACAAAGGTGTGCCTTATAGTTATACAAAGGTGTGCCTTATAGTTATACAAAGGTGCGCCTTATAGTTATACAAAGGTGTGCCTTATAGTTATACAAAGGTGTGCCTTATAGTTATACAAAGGTGTGCCTTATAGTTATACAAAGGTGCGCCTTATAGTCCCAAAAATATGGTACTGTAATTTGTTCAGCCTGCAAGGTGCTGCAGTGCTTCACCATGGGCACGCTCATGACAACGATGAAGTGTTGAATGTGTATGACGGCCACTGGTGAACTGATCACGCCGTCACTCAAAACTCTTGTTACGTGTTTAAAAAACAAATCAATTAAAAATACTTAGACATCACAGACAATATTGAAATGCATATCAATGGAATCACAAAAGACTGAAGTATAGTTTGGTAATATTTTTTATTCATAATATGCAATCGTCAAAAACAAAATGAAAGTTGAAAACATGCAAAAATCTGCATTCTAAGCAGTTTATCACAGCTGCTAGGCAGGGCTTT
>JAGGCT020002454.1:0-25000 GCA_017654935.2 Phymorhynchus buccinoides | reverse complement strand
AGAGCGGGGGTGGGGGCGCGTGCATTGTGTGCTCATGTAGGCTTGTTTGTTGTTATTGTTATTTATTATCAAATTTTGTTACATTATTTATTTATTGTAAACGCCTAGGGCGTTCATTTGATTAGGCGTATAAATGATAATAATAATAATAATAATAATAATAATAATAATAATCTTCTACATGATCTACATCATCATCATCTTCATAATCATCATCATCATCACCATCATCATCAACATCCATAACAACTAAAGTCCACATCTCCACTGAAGTGCTGTGTCTCTTCGTTCGGATTCTGCGATCAGACAAACCGCCTGATGTTGCTGTGAGATGGATGGGACTCAGAATGAGTGGCGTGGGTATTAGGTACTTAATAGTCACAGAGGGGTCTCTGTGAAATTTAGGGTTGCTCCCACATGGAGAGCGCATCGCAGCCAGAGGCGTGCCACCCAATTTTTTTTTGCATGCGATTTTTGTGTGACTGATGAGGGGGGGGGGGGGGGGGGGGGGGTAAATTTTGACCAAATGACAACTTTTTCGTTGCCACTGGGTTTAGCGTATGCCAAGTGCATGGGCACACGGGACCTCGGTTTATCGTCGCATCCGAAAGACTCTACGTTCAGACCGTAAGGCCTAGTGCAAAGTGAGAGAAAAAATCCCCTGTACCCAGGTTCGAACTCGGGTTTACTTGACACGGAGCGAACGCGCTACCACGTACTGTGCCACTCTACACCTAGCGACACCGCCGCCGTACGGCCCTGAAGATGGGACAGTAAAATGCATTTAAAAAAACGCAACAACAACCAAACAAAACACACACAACAAACAAACATACAAACAAAAGCAATGAAACAAAAAACCAAAATCAACCGTACCGTTCGACAAGTAGCACTGGGGGGTGCTGTAGGCGTGGTTGAGGATGGCCTTCTGACGCATGTCCAGCGACCTGCCCCCCGCGGCCTTGACCTTTGACCCTGAGGGCAGCTGGGGGTGGGGGGACAGGGGGTGTGGGGGGGAGAGGACAGGGGGACACGGGGGTGGTGGTGGTGGTGACAGGCAGCAGGGAGGGCTGGGAGTGGCCGGGCACGAGCACCCCGACCGTCATGAACTCCACGCGCTCTGCACGTGCAACGCGGGATAAAGCGATCAGACAAGAATAGGGCATTTGCCACGAGTGTTTGTTCTCTATGGTAGACTACTAATTTGCCCGCACTCGTTCTGCCCGAGTTACACTGACCTTTCTAATTCAACTCTCTAAATTCAACTCAGTGAAATTCAAGGTCGCCCTCACGTGGCAAATGCCCTATTAATAGGCACGTGTGTTAAAGACCCAGTGACGCACCACGATCAAGTCCCTTGGGGGGTTTTCTGGGTTGCTGTGACCCACATACGAACTTCCCCATATTCAAATTGAGGCTGCTCTTTAAACTGATGTATCGGTTTCAATTTGGGGCCATTTATATGGGAGTCAGACCTGGTCAAAACAAGATTTCTTTCCAGTTATAAGAGGGAAAAGACGTGATTCCATGATTTTGACACGTGATCTGGTGGATCTTTAGGAAACACCGTCCATGAGGGTCTCCGACCAATTGGACGCTAATCTCATCATCTCCTCTTTGCTTTCAACTCACCAGGATGAGGACGGGTAGGACGCAGGCCCACATGACCCTCCACCAGAGGCCCACCTTGGCGCGGATCATGTGCTGGATGTCGGCGCAGAACTGCCGCAGGCCGTACACCCAGGAGATGCCCACGCACACGGCCATCCCCGTCACCAGCAGGGGCAGGCCACACAGGTACTCGTCCAGCTGCTGGAGCAGGTACACGCCACCCTGCCGCAAGGAAATGCACGGTGTTCTTTTTTTACGGCTGAATCCAAAAAAGCGCGACTCTTGAGTTTTTGATGGGGGTTTTTTTGCGCAAGCGTATGAAAAGCGCGAATGACTCTCCACCAGAGGCCCACCTTGGCGCGGATCAGGAAAATGTTAAGAAAAGCTCCCTCCTCTGCCCCTTCCATTGATTTCAGACGGTTAAGGTTAGGAATAGGGTTTGGGATAGGGTTAGGGATAGGTTTAGGGTCAGTTTAGTCATCAACTTTAATTCTTGTGTGTATTTGCACTAAGCTGACCCTAAACCTATCACGCTAACCGTTAGCAGCTGGAGCGGGTACACGCCTGCCTGCCGATTGGGAGACAACATTATGCTCACAGGACGACGAATGCTCACAAGACACCAATACATTCGATGGCTTGGAGTCAAAACGGGCTACCGTTAGATAGTCCATTGACGTATTATTGAACCTATTACAAAAACTAATAATCTATTCTAACCATACTGACCAACACTCAGAATCGATCAAATTGTATCAAACAATGACTGCAGAAATATATAAAGGGGGTTATTAATTATTAAATACTTGTAGCGGTGCCATAGCCGATGAGGTTTAACCGAGGCGTGGTTACCGCTACACCTATCTGTATTAATAAAAAAATCGGGACTTTACTGGTTTCGTACTGCCTCCGGGCATTGCTTCCAGTATTGTTCCCACCATATTTGTATTTACAAATGTCCCATATGTGTCTGATTCAGACCAAGAGGACGTAAAACACCATTTTCGTCGTCGCCATATAAAGGGGGTTATGCTTTTTATATTTTTGCAGTCTTTTTTTTATACAAGTTATCAGTTTTCGTACTAAGTTCAATAATTTGACTCCAAGCCATTGTATTGCTCACAAGACCGACGCTCACGACTTAACGAAAAAAGGACGACGAATGCTCACAAGGTAACATTTTTGTACGTTATAAGCTATATGCTTGTTGTTACCCTGTTACCTCATTATTGTTTATAATTTGAAATTGTTGAATAAAAAACCCCGTTTAAACCAAGGTAACATTTTATTTCACAAAGTGCTGTGAATAAGAAAAAGGAAGAAATCAAGATGGAAAAAAAAAAGAGAAAAAAATTACGTGAGCCCAACAACTCAACTTACCCGCGAAGCTAAAGGCAGCTCGATAAGAGAGGACCCCAAACACACCAGCATCAACAAAAGCACGCGTTTCTTCTTAGCTCGTCCACTAAGGCGATTGATGAGAGTCTCTATGGACAGACAGGCAGACACACACATATTCACAACTTACTTGCGAAGCTAAAGGCAGGCCGATAAGAAAGGACCCCAAACACACCAGCTGCTAACATGTCTCTATGGACAGACAGACAGACAGACAGACAGAGACACACACAGACACACACACACAACACAACACAACACAACACAACACTGACACACACTGACAACACAACACACACACACACACACACACACACACACACACACACACACACACACACACACACACACACACACACACACACACACACACACATTCACAACTTACCTGCGAAGCTAAAGGCAGGCTGATAAGAAAGGACCCCAAACACACCAGTTGCTAACATGTCTCTATGGACAGACAGACAGACACACACACACACTCACTTGTGAAGCTAAAGGCAGTCCAATAAGAAAGGACCTTAAACACACCAGCATCAACACAAGCACGCGTTTCTTCTTGAAGGCGGGCCGCTCGTCAACAAAGGGCAGTGATGAGGGTCTCATGGTGCAGAAACCACACAACACCTCTTAAAGACGTGCTAAACAATAACTCAACTTACCTGCAAAGCCAAAGGCAGTCCGATAAGAAAGTACCCCAAACACACCAGCATCAACATGGGCACGCGTTTCTTCTTGAAGGCGGGCCGCTCGTTCACCAAGGCGGTGATGAGGGTCTCCATGGTGCAGAAGGTGGTGCCCAGGCCCATGGTGCCCAGCATCAGGAAGAACAGCGCAGACCACAGGGAGGGCACGGGGAAGGACAGCAGGGCGGCAGGGTACACGATGAACGTCATCCCTGCGTCTAGAAAGGCCACAAGATAATAACGTAGACGAATGAATGAATGAATCAATCAATCAATCAATCAATCAATCAATCAATAAACAGCGCAGACCACAGGGAGGGCACGGGGAAGGACAGCAGGGCGGCAGGGTACACGTCTGGAAAGGCCACAAGATAATAATATAGATGAATGAATGAATGAATCAATCAATCGATCAACAGCACCCACCACAGGGAGGGCACGGGGAAGGGCAACAGGGAGGCAGGGTACACGATGAACGTCATGCCCACGTCTGGAAAGGTGATCGATACTGTATAATATAGTTGGTTAAAACGAATTTGATTGAAAATCAGGTTAAAGAAAATCAATATAGGAGCGACATAAACAACATTAATGCAGATGGGCACAACAAGCTTAAAGCTTAAATACAATGCGATCAAACGCAGATATGTCACACAATATTGGCTGCCGAAAGTAATAAGACACTGGCACAGAACATAATAATGACATAACAAGCAAAACGGGAACATTAAGTGAATGAATATACACAAATACAAACAAGCAACAACAGAACAACAGCAAAGTAATAGATCAATCTTACAAAACTGTAAGATAAACACTGTATATAGTTTGTTCAATGAATCAATGAATCAATGAATCGATCAATCGATCAACAGTGTGACCACAGGGAGGGCACAGGGAACGATAACAAGTGAACGACGAACGTCTTGCCCACGTCTGGACAGGTGATCAGAAAATAAGACAAGGAAAGACAATATCAACATTAATGAGAGACTTAGTGCGATTTTTCTCACACTAGAGGGCATGACGCTCGTGTGGGGCTAATCCTCTCTATATTATTAGTTGGGGACAAAGAAAGAGAGAGAGACAGTGAGTGGTCCTACCATCACTCTCTCTCTCTCTCTCACTACGCCCAAGTAAGAAAATCGCGTGATAAGCCCCTAGTGCATTGACTGCCCTCTGGCGTGAAAAATATCGCCATAGGTTGACCATTAGCACAACGCAGTTTCTTTGTACAAAACGACGGTAAAGGTCAAGATGTGCCACCCCCCACCCCCCACCCTGCATTTCTCGGTTAATTGCAATTTTCCGTTTTTGCCTTTCTTACCAAACATAAAGCTGTATTTTATTAACCTTTTTAGCTAATAACCTTTTTGGAATACTAACCCTATCCCTAGCCCTAACCCTACCCCCCCCCCCCCCCCCCTATAAGACGGGAAAACGCAATGAACCACGACTGTGACAAATGGCGCCGGTGTACTGCAATACATATAGGGGGTGGGGGTGGGGGTCCTATTAGATAATGGCCTAGGGTTAGTATTCCAAAAAGGTTATTAGCTAAAAAGGTTAATAAAATACATCTTTATGTTTGGTAAGAAAGGCAAAAACGGGAAAATGGAATTAACCAAAAAATGCAGGGGGGGGGGGGGGGGGGGGGGGGGGGGGGGGGCAAATAACCAAATAAAACAAGCATGTCCAGTGGGACTCTTGCGCTCCCTGCTCTTATTGACTTTTAACTGCCGTGGGATTTTTACATGCGTAAAGCGTACAGGTCCCCATTCGAAGGACTCGACGTTCAGTTCGATTTCCCCGTCGAACTAGAAAGAAAGGGTGAGGCCGGGATTCGAACCCGCGTCGCTCACGCATTGAAACTGGCAGGCGAAGGTCTTAACCACTCTGCCACCTTCCCTCCTCAGTGGACTGAAAAGCGGAAAGCAAGAGTCGGAGCTGTACAAATTAGGACGATAGAGACTAACATTATGAGACAGAAAGACATGGAAAGATTGACAGAAAGACAGAAGAAGGAACAAGGTAGATTGAGGGAGAGACAGAAAAAGACGTACAAGTTGAGTAATAAAACTCCCTCCCACGTAAGACCTACTTCTCCAAGACATTGCCCTTCTGTGTAAGTATACAACAAACAACTACACGACAAGTGTCAAGTGACGTTATTTTAGTCACCAGAGACAAAACAAACTTCTTTGTAAGTATTAAAATTACCACCTTTACACAAACTCCCTCTCATTCAAGACCTCATTTTCGATGATTTTTGAAGGTCTTATAAGGGAAGTTCCACTGTAGAGTAGATAATAATAGGGACAAATAGTAGTCCACTCAAAATACACCCCACAAAATATAATAAAAAATCGCTGCAATATTTTCTTTTTTGGCTGGAACGTCTTCTACACTGTTTAACCAGCTGAGCAACCCTAGCCCGCTGAGACCGATTGCGCAATGCCCGGAAATTAGCTCATATTATGCAATACCTTATGCTAATGATCAACTCCTATCATTCTTACAGTAACCTATTGAAGTTGCACCTCGTTGGAAAGGTCTTGGAAAGATACGTTCAAATATGCCATCAGAACATACTTATAACATCAATTGTAACATAAACAAGATTTGATTGATTGATTTACTTTAAAGTCTGTTCACAACAATGGTGATGTTAGACTTAAATAAATACATTAATTAAACAAAAACAAAACAGATATAAACAAATATTGAATTAAAATGAGGGGAAGTGTGTGTGTGTGTGTGTGTGTGTGTGTGTGTGCGTATGTGCGTGTGCGTGTGCGTGTGCGTGTGCGTGCGTGCGTGCGTGCGTGCGTGCGCGCGCGCGCGCGCGCGCGCGCGTGTGTGTGTGTGTGTGTGTGTGTGTGTGTGTGTGTGTGTGCGTGTGTGTGAGAGAGTATGTCCGTGATGGGGGGAGGAAAAAAAAGAAAAGAAAAAGACATAAACAAGACTAACTGTGATATGTACTTGTCCTAAGCCAGCAAAAACATCCACTCGCTTCAGTATTCCTCGTTCACTTCCACCAGAGATATCACAGGAGAATTTGTACATGTCACTCCACGACAGCTGCTGCATGCAGCTGAGCAGGCAAGTCCATGCTTTTTGCAACTGTATCTCCTGGAATCACAATCTGTCCTGCAGCTGCATCGAATGACCTGTAGTAGTCTTTCTGGTGCGGGTGGGAGATCCATCCTGCAGGGTTCTAAGCGGTTGTTGCTCACACGCCATCCCCATTCCTCTGAATTTAGACTGCAGTCAGGGTGCATCCACTGTTGGACCTGAAGATATGCCCGCATGCTGTGGTACTTGCAGGCATTACTGGTTGGTGGGAGAGAGTGGACTTGAACAAACCTGGTGCTGTGGGCCACTTTTTCCGTAAACCTCTTGTGACGCAACACATCAAGTTTGTCTGTCAAGCTTCCATTGTACAAAGAGACAACGACCTTCTCACCTGCAGACACTACCTCTTCCCGTGTAGCTGCTCTTTTCGAGAACACATCAGCAGCTTCATGGAAGACATTTCCAGCATTTACCCTATTACGAGTTGCAGTTCCCTTTCCAACCCCAAACAGCCTTGAGGTGGTGTCGCATCCAGTAATGTCTGGCAAAGCTCTTTTCCACGTACTTGTTGTAGCCTCTGAATGTCACACACACGCTGTTTTTTGGTTCTTGATTTTGAATCTGATCAGAAGACCACAGAATTCAAATGTGAGCTGGCATGGTGGCATAGGAGAACCAGAAGGTCAGTATCTTCTCCCACGACAACCACAGGGCGTTCTTCTGCATGTTTAATTGCAGTTTCAACGATCAGGAGGTCTGCATCATTTTGACTCTGAAGTGTTGGTTGTTCATGTGCCAGAAGCATTTCGCTGAGCATAGTGATGAATTTCTGCTTGTTCACTGGGAAATTCTTCCTTCTTTGATGATAAAATCATGCCAGCATCAAAGTTGACTGCTGCTCCAACAACACCCCCTGATCGACGAAGGTGAGCCATGTCTTTTGTGGATGGAGCCGTTCCATAGCCATCAACAACAATGACTGATGACCTGTAGTTTCGCTGAACAAAGTCAACATACATACCACATAGGCCACCAAAGGTTGACCCACGAGGCCAAGGCAGACGATGAAGCAAGGAGCCTCCATCAAGCACAAACAATGTGTTCTCATCAAGTTTGGGGACAGGAATGTTCACACATCCTGCCAGAGTCCACAATCCATCTGCAAGAGCTGCTTTCACAGGTGGTCGCATGAGACCAGGTGGTTCAAAAAGAGAGGAAGGGTGTCCACATAGTTCATTGTGGAAAAGTCCTTGCACATCTTCTGTTGAATCTCGAGCAGCTGTTACCAATCTCTGAAAGACAAGCTGAGGATCAACTGAAATCGACTCCCCACCAACAGTCAAAGAGTTCTTCACATCCATCGTCACTACTTGATCATTCCGTTTGAAGGTATGCTCTATCACCGAATGTCCTTGCATGGCCTCCACAATGCATTCACCAGCCTCTTTTGCTTTGTCTGCATTGACATTTTTGTCAGATGTCACACCATTGGAAATGTTGCAGAGTGAAGACAATTCTGGTCTAAATGGGTCTCTGCTGATGAGGTATTGAAGAAATGCCTCGGTGTCCTTTTTATCGCGCAACTGGCGAGACTTTGCCATCTCTTGGTGTTGTTCAGATGAGCAGTATAGTGTGCCTGTCACTTCTTGCAATGCTGAACTGATCTCAGCACAAGCTGGCTTTGACAGTAGCCACAGTGTGCGTTGAGACTCGCCAATACCGCGACCACGTGTCAGTCCTTCTGTGGTTTTGACACTCCTCATGAGAACTTGCTCAATCACAAGGTCAGGTGAAAGTCCAGCCCAAAACCGTTCACAGCGACGGATGACATGATAACACTTGCAAAAGGCCTCATATATGTCTGGATGAGAGAACTGTAGATCCTGCATTTGCTGCAAGTAGATGCATAGGGATTTGGTGTACTGATTGTGTCCTGCTGCAGCTAAAAAAGGCAACATTTCTCTGACCACACGAAAATGAAGGTGCCAGTTGCCTGTTCGTTCTGCCCTGACAAATCTTCTCAAAATG
Organism: Phymorhynchus buccinoides; assembly: GCA_017654935.2. Taxonomy (NCBI): domain Eukaryota; kingdom Metazoa; phylum Mollusca; class Gastropoda; order Neogastropoda; family Raphitomidae; genus Phymorhynchus; species Phymorhynchus buccinoides. Next base: position 16,202 of record JAGGCT020002454.1, on the reverse strand, counting down.
TCATTCATGTCCATATACTGCAGCCACAAATGAGCTGTGTGATGTCCACCCACTTTCTGCTTTGCTTCTCTTATTTTATGTTCTAATCGTTCCATTACTTCTCTGGGTACAGACGATTCCTTTCCTCGAAGCAGGGCATAACATTCCTCAAGTGCCATTTTTAGATCCAACGGTACTTGGCCACCTTTAACCTCTTTTGTTTGTGGCCCTTCAACGTTACCTGGCTCTCCATCTCCTCATCTACCGCACTCATTGAATCTTCATCTGTCTGGCTCATTAGCTCCTCGTCTGTTTCACTCATATAATCCTGCTCACTCTGGTTCATTGTCTCTTCTTCAGTCTGGCTCATCTCCCCCTTTGTCTGGATCATCGCCCCCTCTGTCTGGTTCATCTCCCCCTCTGTCTGGCTCATCTCCCCCTATGTCTGGCTCATCTCCTCCTCTGGCTTATCTCCCCCTCTGTCTGGCTCATCTCCTCCTCTGGCTCATCTCCCCCTCTGTCTGGCTCATCTCCTCCTCTGGCTCATCTCCCCCTCTGTCTGGCTCATCTCCCCCTCTGTCTGGCTCATCTCCCCCTCTGTCTGGCTCATCACCTCTTTTTCTGTCTCAGGCTCGTCTGTGTTGACAGTTTCTGTTACTGGGAGGCATAACTCAAATGCTTTAGCTGTGATCATAGCATTTAATGCAGCATCAACCAGCATGTGGCCTCTAAAAGCCCTCGCCATGGCTTTTCCAGTCATCATGTGTCCAACAGTGTTCGGAGCGTACACAACCTCAAGCACTTGTCGAAGTCCAGAACCTGACATAATCTTCCCAATGCAGCCAAGGAAACTCATTTGGGTATGGAATCCCCCCAAACGAAGGACAATTGACTTCAGTTCACTGCCTTCAGGTTCTTGGAGGACAATCTGCCGGGACTTCCACCAAAGTGGCTGGTCAAATGTCACCACAGGCTTGATGCCATGTTCTCTGGCATGTTTACACACAAACCGCAAGGTTGAGTACACACAGCTCATGTCGTTTGGATTGAGGTCAATCATTGGAAGGAAGGACACAGACGACTGACCAGGATATTCTCCTCTGCTCACAGATTGCAGGAAACCTGACCATGCTGGTCTGGGTGAACGGAGAGGCCATGATAATTTCCACAAAAGGACATGTGTTGTTTGGGAATCCTCACAGAAGAAATCTTGTAACTGACTGTATTTCAACCACTCAAAACCCTGTCCGTTGTGGTTGTAAAAATGAATGTCAATTTTCCCAACTTCTGCGGCATCTTTGAGAGTTGCAGATGTCCTTCGAATTGGATGTTGCATTTTTGTAGCTGGTGTTACAGCAGCAATTGTCCCCATACCATGGAATGTACCAAATCCGTCAACAGTGCACACATCATGATTGACATTGTCTGCAACATACTGAACAAAATGCTCTTGTGCAATCCCAGGGATTTGTGTTCCTTGTGCTACTGCTGCAGACATTTCATATTTCTTTACCTCAGGGTAGGAAGCACAGAAGCCCAGCTGAAACAGGTGTGAATCAAATATTGAGATGCAAACTGGTGGTGCATCTGCACACCAAGACCTACTTGCAAAGGAGCAAGGAGCCTTCTTGGTCTTGCAGCTTGCATTATGGCTTGGCCGATGGCAGCAACTTTCAAGTTATTGTCTTGTCCACAAAATATAGTCTTCAAGAACAGTTTGAGAGATTCAGGAACATATAGCAAATTGTCTGGAGCAGATTTGATGTCTACTGATCCTGGGTAGTCTTTTTTGGTGGCAACAACTCCTTTCATATCACTTTTGATCACTTTTGCTGCTGTTTCAATTAGCTTCACCTTTTTTGTCTCTGGGTCTGCTGACTGTGATGTGTCAAAGTACTGGCTGAGAATCTTTGAAGCTGCTGCTCTGAGAGTTACAATATTGGTTTTCTTACCTCTACTTGATAATAAAATATCTTCCCCAAAGTGTTCAAGAAGTTTGTTTTTCAAATGATTTCTGGTGTAAGCTTTGACGCCGTCCTCACAGAACTCTTGCATTTCAGATGCCAAATCAGATATTGTTGTCTGTTCATCATCATTCTCCTCCAGATACGTGCACACCTTTAGAAAAGCATTCTGCATTTTGCGTATCCTCAGAAGAAGGGGAGACTTTGGTGTTTTCTGCAGAAAATCTTCCAGGAATATTTCTATGCGTTCTGAAGTTGCTACTGCAGGCTTAGTGGTACAGAGCATCATATGCAAAGAGGTCCCCATGACATGCTGTTTGAATTCTGTCAAATACTGTCTCTGCCCAGTCATCATCGCGATCCTTACAGATAGATACATTTTTTTCCCTGAAATCCCTCATGTGGTTTTGTTTTTACTGAGGAAACTTGGTGTCCTTTTCGCCTACTCTTGACATCCGCAGGCGTGGCACAAAAGAGACAATGCTTCCTAGGATCATATGCCGGCTGTGAAGATCGTGTGGATTGTCCTGAGTTATGTTTATGGGAGCTTTGTTGTTTTTTCTTTAAGAATCTGCCTCTGGTATTTGTATACTTAAGTCGGCATTTCTCATGCAACTGTTGTCCTGCAGATGTAACAATGTCATCACCACGCTGAGAACTGGTCTGATTGACTGTCTCTCATCCAATGTCTGTTATTCTCACAAGTGCATCACCATTTTCAAGAGCTTCACCGCAAATGGCACAGTTTTCTTCTGCATCATCTGGAACAGACATAAACAAATCAGCTTACTTGATTGGTGTTTCAAAAACTACATCCCCATTCTAATGATGCATTCTAAACATGCATTCACCCCCCCCCCCCCCCTCCCTCTCTCTCTCTCTCTCTCTGTGGAAGAATAGGCTTTTTGTTTTAGCCTAAAATCTTTATCCTTGTTAAATAAAGTTTTCAAGAGTCAAAAGTCAAGAGTCAAGTCTCTCTCTCTCTCTCTCTCTCTCTCTCTCTCTCTCTCTCTCTCTCTCTCTCTCTCTCTCTCTCTCTCTCTCTCTCTCTCTCATTTGTATGTACTCGAAATTTTGTCAACAGTCACTTTATATTCTGATTTTAATATCTCTTAGGTTTCTGTAAGAGAGAGAGAGAGAGAGAGAGAGAGAGAGAGAGAGAGAGAGAGAGAGAGAGAGAGAGAGAGAGAGAGAGAGAGAGAGAGAGAGAGAGAGAGAGAGAGAGAGAGAGAGAGAGAGAGAGAGAGAGAGAGAGAGAGAGAGAGAGAGAGGGGGGGGGGGGAGGGAGAGAGAGAGAAAAACCACACACACAAGCACACTCAAGCGCCTGCACGCGTACACACATATTATTTTCTCTATCATACCATTTCCTCTATCCTTCTTGCTATCTTTTTCTATCTCTATCTCTATTTTTATCTTTGAAAAAAACCCCATCAAAATGCGTTCTTACGTTTCAAAAAATACTGTGAAAAAGAAAACAAACATATTAGATGGAGAATTTTAAACTCTTACCTTCAATCCTAGAAAGTAAGTGTTCTTGACTCGCATGGCTACCCATAGTTTTTCTGCATTTTGCTCTTCCGCATTGCGAGAGCCGTCTGGGAAAAAAAAGAGTAAAACTGTGGTTTCACACCGACATTCTGTGTATGCCAGTCAGTCGTTTCCGACCATGACTGCCATAAAGCAGAGGGAGCAGACGCAGTCTTGGTTAGAAACTGTTTATTGCGGATATGCATTGCCCATGGTGCATCCCCACACTCTCGGCCAACTTATCCCTTTGGGTGCAGCACGGAAGACATCATGCATCATAAAATGTACACACACGTATGTGAGCGCATACGCACGCATGCACGCACGCACACACACACACACATACATGCGCGCACACTTATATCCATATTGTTTACACGCATACATTATATTCATAGACTCCTGACTAATTTTGTAAACACACAAACAAACAAACACACGCATGCATGCACGCATGCATTCATAGACATCCTTATTATAAAAAGGCAATGTGTGTGTGTGTGTGTGTGTGTGTGTGTTGGCGGTGAGTTCGATGCTGGGTCGATGGACTGTCTGGGGATGGCCCGTGTTGACTCCAGGGCACCGATATCATTGTCGGTATTTACGCCCGATGCGTGCTTGTCCACAAGTGTTCTGTTAATACTTTTCTCAGTTTTTTGTTCGTTTGTTTTGGTATTATTATTTTGTTTGTTAAAAAAAATGGAAACCCTTCTCTCGTGTGAAAGACATAATTGCAAATTGAAATGATCCACTTCAATAGAGGTGAATACTTTGATATGTAAGCATTAATTTTGCTCCTTTATATATATATATAAAAAAATGCTGATGGATGAAAGTGTGTGTGTGAATGAAGGAACTGTGGAGAGGAAGAATGAAAGAGGAATGAAAAATAAAGTCAAAGAAAGCCTGTGGGAGTTCAGAAGGTGGCAGGTTAGAAGGAAGAGGAGAAGAGTCAGCTTTACGAAGAAGAGTGTTAGTAATGTTGTAGATCGAGCTGTTTGGATGTGGAACATGCAAGGATTTTGGCATTGTAGTAGGCAGATTTGGCTGCGTCAAAAAGGCTATTAACAATTTTGTTGGCAGTTTGAAAAATGTCTTTATGGACACTGAGTCAGACTGGATTTAAGCCACTGTCTCTCGGCTCTACGCCTCTCACACTTAGCACTTTGCAACTGTGGCCCAACGGAAGAAACCCAAGGTGAGGGCGGCCTCTTGGAGACAAGGCGACCACGAGCTGGAGCGTAGAGGTCCAGGAGCTGAAGGAGGGGGGAGTTCAGGTCACCAGGAGAGGTTGGCGGCGAAGCAGAAAGATGAGATTGAAGGTCAGCCTCAAAGAGAGTCAAGTCAACAGCAGAGAGGTTTCTGGCCAGAACGTAGGTCTTGGAAGGTGGAGGACGGGAAAGATGAAGGTCGGCAACAAGGCAGACGTGGTCGGAAGGGAGGGTATAGTCGATGGTGATCGAGAGACTTCACTATGGCCTGGTCAGCCCTGCGGATTATGTTGTCCAGTGTGTGTCCACGAGTGTGATTCGGAGCGTGGACACACTGAACCAGGCCATAGCAGTCGAAGAGGTCGATGAGTTTAGAGGTGGTGGAGTCAGAGGGGCGGTCGAAGTGGATGTTGTAGTCACCAGCGATGATGTAGGACCCACGGAGTGAGTTGCAGTAGGACAGGAGATCGGGGAGTTCGTCAACAAAGATGGAGTCATTCAGGCGGTTTTTAGAGCTTGGGGGAGGACGATACAAACACAGAAGATGGAAAGTTTGGTGGGGGAAGGTAAGGGTGAGCTGTGTCAGTTCGAAGGAGGTGTGGGTGAAGGGGAGGGCAGACTTGGTTGGGAGGAAAGGGGATAGTGAATCAGCGACGACAAAAGCAATGCCGCCGCCGCGGGACTGACGGGGCAAGGAGAGGGTGTGGTGGCCGGGGGGAGCGATGTCACAGCACTTAGCTTCATCTTCAGAACGAAGCCAAGTTTCCATCCCCATTTAACACATTAGTACTAGGGGAAGACGGGGTACAAAGCGCATGGGCGGGTAAGAAGCCCACCCCAATTAGGGGAAGACGGGGTAAAAAGCGCATGGGCGGGTAAGAAGCCCACCTCAATTATCTCATGAAATAAAGAAACTTTCAGTCAAATTTGCCCATGAGACAAATGCTAGACATTAACGCTCGTCTCATGGGCAAAATGAGACTGAAATTTGCTTCATTTCATGAGATAATTGGGGTGGGCTTCTTACCCGCCCATGCGCTTTTTACCCCGTCTTCCCCTATCTCATGAAATAAAGAAAATTTCAGTCAAATTTGCCCATGAGACGAATGCTAGACATTAAGGCTCGTCTCATGGGCAAAATGAGACTGAAATTTGCTTCATTTCATGAGATAATTGGGGTGGGCTTCTTACCCGCCCATGCGCTTTTTACCCCGTCTTCCCCTATTGTCATGGATGAAGTAGGACAGGGCAGAGCGTTTTTCTTTTCCAGTACCCAGAGCCTGGGCGTTGAAGACACACAGACGGAAAGAAGCAGAGTGGCGAGATAGGGAATTTTCAGCAGAACGAGTGTTGATATGGATAAGGTTTGCAGGATTCATGCAGGAAGAGGGCTTACTGTGTGGGCTTTCACTTGAATTTTAAACGAGGGGAAGACTGTCACGATCGCGAGTGGAAACAAGCACTGGAATGGACTCACCTTTCTTGAGTTTCCTGACACGGCCACCACGAAATGGTCGCCGTTTCTTCTTTTTTTGACAAACCCGGTTGATTGCTGAGAAGTCCAAATCGACAAAGCGTGTTACTAACTGATAGGGCGAGTTCAGAATGTTCATTCTTGAGGGATAGTAGCTCTTCACGACTGTAGTAAACACTGGCGGGCGGCGGGACAACAGAAACACTGTATTGACTTGCACGTGCCAACTGACGGGTCAATGGGCGAAAGCCGTACGACACAGCGTGAAGGAAGAAAAACAAAAATGTCAGAAATACAAACTGGGTGGCGGCACCTCTGTCCTTGGACAGATAGAGACAAAAAAGATACCACAATGACGGGCGTTCCATGACGAAGACGATGATCGCAATAATCCACACGGTCACAGCACCAGACAGACACAATTCCACTTTCATTCCAGAGCGATTCCCTCAAGCCTGCAAGTGCAAGGCGACGCCGAACACAACTCACACGAGTCTTTTCTGTCTCTGTCTTTGCCTGACTGTGTTTGTGTGTGTGTCTCTCTCTCTGTGCTTCTGTCACACTGACACACTCCCTGTGTTTCTGTCACACTCACACACTCTCTGTGTTTGTCTGTCTCTGTCTCCCTCTTACTTTCTTTTCTCCCATCCCCCTTTTTTTTAACCCCCTCCCCCTCCTCCTCTCTCTCTGCCGTTGGCTTACCCGTGTTTTGGTCTTGCGGTCCGTCTGTGTGTGTGTGTGCGTGTGTGTGCGCGTGTGTGTGGGGGTGCGGGTGTGCGTGCGCGTGCGCTAGTGTGTGCGCCTGTGGGTGTGGGTGTTGGCGTGTAAGTGTACCGTATGTTATTATTGTATTGTTTCTGTGGCAGTCATATTTTAAAAGTTGTATATTTCCCATAGTTTTCGTGTGACGTGCTGTTTTATGTTGTCTTAATTTATGTTTTTATTCAATTTGTGATTTTATGTATGACACTTTAAATATGATGCTGTTTATGTTTTTTATGATTTGTAATTCATTTATACTGTTGTAAAGCGCGATGAGCCCAATGTGGGGTATCGCGCTATATAAGTATCCCCTATTATTATTATTCCATAATCTGATGTCCTGTCCATATGTCCAGGCTAATGTGTGTGTGTGTGTGTGTGTTCTTTTTGCAACAGCCAACAGCCAAGTAGCGTTTGTTGCAGTCTTGGATAAAGATGTGACTGTCAACCGCAAGGAGAAGACCTTGATCTGTGGGCATGTCATCAGAAGTGTAGGAGGTGGGTACGATGAACAGACAGGGGTGTTTACCGCTCCTGTGTCTGGTACCTACTGCTTCATGGTTAACACCGGGCCATTCCAAGATGATGGTTCAAAACTGGCTAGACTGGACATTGTATTGGAGGGTGAACGCATAGGTTATGTAACATCTTACGGTAATACAACCTCTACCGGTCATACAGCTGTGAAGATGAATGCTGGTCAGCAGGTGTGGCTGAGAACCTTCAGTAAAAATGTATGTCTGTACAGTGCTGGATGGTGGACCTATGTCAGCGGCATGCTGCTTCAGCCTGATGTTTGAAAAGGAAAAGGTAACATAATAGTTGAAGCACTGCATTTGTATAGTGCAGAATTTGTTCAAGAATGAACAGCCATGAGAGGATGCTATTGATAGATCATTGCACTGAGAAGTATTCCCTGGGTTTGCTTGACAGTGGGTGGTTTTGTTTCTTGATTCTGCCTAATTTAAAATTTTGAAGTGCATTGAAGGAATTTATTGCTTCTGTTTCTGCTGCTCCAACTTCTTGAGAGTTCAACAACTGAACTGTCGTATAAGCTTCATGTAAGATCTTTTCTGGGGGGGGGTGATTTGTGATGAATTAAGAAGTGCTGCTTTTGTACATGATACTATGTGAGAGTTCCACTTCCCACATACAACTCACAAGAAGACGCCAGTGTGGTAAGTCTTAGAATAGAGTAGAAGGAATCTATTGATTCATTTGCCAAATATGAAAAGTCTTATATGCTGCATTTTTCTTGGGCGTCAAATATGCTTGCTGTGAGTTTTTGCTTCTTTCAAATACATTGCCTTCACATTTCTGTTCTGCAGTGAAGCTCTCAAAATATTGTATGCTTAATTACCATTGTAAAGTATATCTATTTTAAGTGCTTTCTTGTGCTTCTTGGTGGTGATATCAAAGCTGCGAATTTAAACGTATGCAATCTCTTAGAAAAGGGTCTTGTCAATATTACACTGATGAATAGTATGCCTTCGTACACCATATTTTTCTAACTTTAACATGATACTTTTTCCCCATACCCCTGCGCCTTATAATATGACTAGTATTATAGTAAAGAAATATATAAAAATCTAAATTTTGTGTAAAATTTGGGAGGTGCGCCTTATAATCAGGTGCACTTTAAAGTAAAAAAAACGGGGCAGTGGGTCGCTGCCTCGTGCCTCCACGTGCTGGACGACCCCACCCTCTCCACGAGTCTCTCCCAGTGGGAATACCTGGGGGGATGTCTTTCATAAAAAATAGTTCCCCCACCTTCTTGAAGTTCTGTGCTTGCAACTTCCTCTAGTCTGCCACTCTCTTTGACTCTGCCTTTTCCCTTTGCTTTCTATCATCTACTATCTTCCTGACTTAATAGTCCATTCTCCTGCCTTTTTAAAAAAAAAATCTTCCAAATAATTTTTCTTCTTTGGGCTCCTCCGAAATCGGAATGTCGGCTGTATGCAGCGGGGAGACCAGTGAAAACTGAAAACCAGACACATACCCATTATGGCCATATGACCTGGGAACGCAGAAGAATACTCAGAAAAATATAGTACATGTATACAGAAAATTTGGGAAGCTCTAATGAAACCATAATGAATGATAATAAAACTGACTTGGGAATTGACTTTGATTTCATTGATGCAGTTTCAAATGAAAAAATGAAAAAACAACCATTAGGTGATGGATCTATCATCTTCTTCTGCATTCTAGGACCACAAAGCAATGAAAAAGGCAGAGTCAAAGAGAGAGACAGATTAGAGGAAGTTACAAGCACAGAATTTCCAGGAGGTGGGGAAACTATTTGTACGGAAGACCCCCGGTATCCGGGGGGGGGGGGGGGGGGATCTGTCATCTATTGGCTACTGCAAAGAACACCTTTTGCAAGAGTGAATGCCCTTGGTGGGTGGGGGAAGATGGTTGAGCACTGACCAAACAAGGGCATAACTCTCGCCAATAACCCTATTTGAGGCCACTAAATGGGGCTGCCTTTCGCAAGAGTGAATGCCCTTGTCAGCACTGACCAACAAGGGATTCACTCTCACTGTCAAGGGCGTTAATAACCCTAGTTGCAGAGGCCAATAGTAATTAATATTTTGTCGTGACATCCCTTGTACAATACAAATATATCATTAGACTAAAGCTTCTGTACATCAACTATTTTTTAACACAAAGCACAGAGTGGCTAAGGCATGCGGATGGCCGTTTGTGTTGACACGTAATTTGTCGTTTCTGTTATAGGGAGATAATGGAAGAGACCTCGTCAAAAGGACGATAATGTAAGACACTTCTACTTTCAGTGTAACAACTCGTAGACGTTTCAGATTGTTGTTTATATTGACTTTTCTTGTTCTATGGTGAGAACATTGTTTTGTAGTTAGGCTGGCATTTTGGTTTACATTTCCCCCATCTTTCTCTGTTGTTTATATTGACTTTTCTTGTTCTATGGTGAGAACATTGTTTTGTAATTAGGCTGGCATTTTGGTTTACATTTCCCCCATCATTCTTTGTTGTTTATGTTGACTTTTCTTGTTCTGTGGTGAGAACATTGTTTTGTTATTAGGCTGGCATTTTGGTTTACATTTCCCCCATCTTTCTCTGTTGTTTATAATTATTGACTTTTCTTGTTCTGTGGTGAGAACATTGTTTTGTAGTTAGCCTGGCATTTTGACCCATCTTTCTTTTTCTGTATGTCTTTTCTTTTTTCAACAATTTCTAGATTTTTGTGTTGTTTCAAACAGTTTTAATGTCATTATTAGGATCCTTGATCATTTTAAAAGTGTGTGCTGGCTGTATAATGTGATTGTCCTTCATGTTTGTTAGTATGAGATGCTGCAGCTTTGCATAGTGACTCATTTCAATTAGAATCTTCACGCACACACACACAAAGACTAAAACATATTTTTTTTAAACATTTGCAGATCAAGAGATGAAGTGATAAGAGTGGAAGAGGTCCAGAACAGATTGTGAAAAAAACAAAAAAATTAATAATTCATCTTCAATTTATTCTCCTTTTTTAAAAATCGCTAAAAGTAGTACTGTATACATATATTGTCATTGGAACATCATCTAAACTTTTTAAATCAATACAAAATTTGCCTTGATGAATATAGACCCGATTTTGCTTGGATAAAATGTGCTCATTCTCAGCATGTGTGTTTGTGTATACTTATGTGCATCTGTGTGTATGTGTGTGCATAGACACGCATGTTTATATGTTTTACAAGTGTATTTGTCTTGTAGAAATGTAAAAAATGTTTCCAATTTGTCTTTTTTGCTTGGATAAAATGTGCTCATTCTCAGCATGTGTGTTTGTGTATACTTATGTGCATCTGTGTGTATGTGTGTGCATAGACACGCATGTTTATATGGTTAACAAGTGTATTTGTCTTGTAGAAATGTAAAAATGTTTCCAATTTGTCTTTTTGTGCACCGTATTTTACGGACTATAAGGCGATACTTTTTCCTAGACTGAGACCCCTGCGCCTTATAATATGACTGATGATATAGGAAGAAACCATAATAACAAAATCAGAATGTTGTGTCAAATTTGGGGGGTGCATCTTATAGTCAGGTGTGCCTTATAGTCTGTAAAATAAGGTATGTACAGAATAACATGTTTTAAATTTTTTTAAAAGCAAGACCATTTTTTTTTTACACCTCAGGAACGAAGACAACACAACCAGCTGCAATGTGCCAAACTAAATAAGCTTTTGTCCCCCCCTCCCCCTTTCTAAAACTGTCAACTAAACAGCCAAGTACTTTGTAGAACAAAAAAGCAGCCTTCAGTTGAAACTGTGTGTATATAATGTGTGTGTGTGGTGTTTTCCATGTCATTCAAATCAAATCACATTTTGCTGTCATTTTTAACAAAGACTAAATTAATTCATTAATTAAAAAACTTTGTTTTTGAAAGAAAGTACAAAATACATTTTGAACATGGACAAACTTATTGATTACAAGCTACCGGTAATGAACAAAGCTCCAACAATCAAACAAAATTGGAAAAAAAACCATTTGAAATAGCATGCAAACAATCTTGAATTTGAAAAAGATCAACAACCGATTGCTTTTAGCTTTTCTTTTTGTCTCATGTTTATATGTTTGCTGTTGCTGTTGCTGTTGCTGTTGCTGTTACTTCAGTACTGCGGGATGATATCAAGTTGAACTTATGGCAGTAGCCAAACAAACATGCAAAAACTGATCAAAACTGCAAACATCAGGTCTTGTCATTGAAAAAGTATCACACAAGATCTGACTTGACCAGAGATCACTGAAATATGAAAGTAAAACTGAGAACAAACCCCACAGCTTTCCATAAGTGATTGATCAATTTCTCCAGTCCAAGCAGAAAGCGGTTTCTTCGCTTCAGTTAGAAAAAATGTGTTGAAACAACACAATGAGTAAATGTTTCATCACTATGACGTTGCATATTTCATGAACAATGTCAAACAGTTTCAATTCATTACTATTTGCTAATACAAAAACGAAGACTTAACTGATAAGATTTTAAGGATCCTGATTATGATAAATGAACAGACAAACTAGATGCAGAGTCATTTCACTTTGTATCATGATGTGAATTTTTGTGTGTGGCTTGTTTACATAATGCATAATATGACCTGAAATGCCATCCGTTAAAAACATTTCCCTGGTAAAGACAAAGTTTTGTATAATATAGGAGCATATAGTTTGAGGATAAGTGGGTGTTTACTTTAATCAGCTAATGTTAAGATCAGCTCCCTCCGCTGTTCCAGGGTGAAGTTGGCCAATCAGTTCCCTCCGATTTACCTTTTCCGTTAAGCTGATTGGCCAACTTCACCCTGGAACAGCGGAGGGAGCTGATCTTAACATTTGCTCTTTAATCATTAGCATGTATATGCATAAAAGTTCCCTAAAGGTCGATGTTGCATTTGTGTGCGTACATGTTTGCAATGGAAAGCATGATCCATTTCTCACTGTTTGTATCTAAACCAGCATCTATCGAACGATGACAATGATGCCTAAGCGAAGGCACGGAAGGAGACCACTCACCTAGCTAATATCAGACACATAGTTCACGCACATCATTATCAAAAATACAGAATAAAATAAAATAAAAATTCAAACCAAATCATTTCTGCAGAATGGAGAGAAATACTTCACAAAATATTCATTGAACAAAGAAAGAGAAAAAAATGATTGAAACTGGACGGAATGAAGTGGAGTACAAAGATGTCTTAAAAATCTGTACAAATAAATATACATGTACATACAACGCTTACGCATGATCAGCTTCACTATCCTTTTACTTAATTTCACACACATCTTTAAGTCGCTTACAATAATCGAATATCTGTTACCAAAAAAAAATCATCGTTCTTAAAACATGAGGCATGAAAACCTCTGTTTCTAAACCTTAAGAAACTGGCGCAGTAAAGACACACGACAACAACAAATAAGTCCATACCACCAAGCCAAACAACACACAAATAGAATCTGTACCTCACATACAATTACCCAAACAAAACGATTTTTAAACAAATAAACGATATCACTTTCATTAGGCCTTTTCCAAGATTCAAGTACCTTATATTTTCATAAAGGCAGTTTGATTACAGCATATAAATATCTGTTCATTCTGCCTTCAAAATCAGAGGGTAAATAATATCAGTGTTAATTCTGCCTTCTGGTCAGAATCAGCATGCAAAACACGTCTCTAGATTTTCAGGGAGTCATTTGGATATTTCAGGGGATCTCTACTCACATAACTTTTTAACATTTTTTTTTTTTAACTGTGCGTCAGGTGAAAGTTTGCTACGTTAAAGGTCTCGGTACACGTTAACATTATTCACAAAATATCTCTTATTTTCCCCATGGCAACACAGTGTTAAGCCACTCGTAATATGACTTACAACTCGCTGTGTTGCCATGGGAACATAGAGATATCTTGTGAATATTGTTAAAGAGTACCAAAGACATTAAGTGACGCACTAGTCTGAAACCCCGTGTGTCACACAACAGTTTTCAGCGTCAGAGAGTTGCACGTATCATGTGCGTCAAAGTTAATTCTGAGCATACTAAACCATTACCCTTACCTTTCTGTGCACCGTCAACTGTGCCATGAAGACTAACCAACCTGAGTGGTTTATCAGCGCCCGAACATCCCAACTGTTAAAATATTCTTGAATCTGTCAAATACCTCTCTCCGCATGTTCCAGATCCTCCATCTATCCTTCAGCTCACATTTTCATTGAACTCAGTATCTAGACTTTTCATGTCGCATTTGATTTTTTGCAAAAAACCATAAACGGCAGATCAACAAACTAACAAAGGATAAGATACTCAAAAATATTAAAAAAACAAATCGCTAAGAGTTGTAAGCTATCGATCATTAGCAAACCGAGCTCATCTAAACAGCTACATACATTACTAATCGCCTGCTACATCGGTGAGCAAACTAACATATTGAGTATCCCACGACCCAAGAAAATAAAGTTACTAACGGTACACACAAAACAAATGATGACTAAACACACAACAAATCATCAGCAGCAATGTAAGTATCACAGTTCCAGGCCTATTACCGACGCTGTACCAACACAGACATTGAACGGTATGTCAGCCCGCTTTCGAAAACTTGCCTTCCAAAAAATACAATTGGATAGCTTTCTCACACACAAAATGAGTTCATTCCAACAGTCATCTTCTTCCCACATTGGAAAAAAAAACCCGATGCGGCAAAGCCAGACGATGATGATTATGATTGGCAGCCAAATTGAGGTGAATGTTGTGTGCGTGTTTGAGGTCCTGCTCAATGCTGGATGATAGACTGGGGTGTGGGGTAGACACAGGTCATCACAGAACGTCGTGAGTTGTGTAGCTGGCCCTCAGAGAGCCGTCTCTGTAATCGTCGTCGTTATATAGCTCTGGTAGACTGGGGTGTGGGGTGACACAGGTCATCACAGAACGTCGTGAGTTGTGTAACTGGCCCTCAGAGAGCCGTCTCTGTAATCGTCGTTGTTATACAGCTCTGGTAGACTGGGGTGTGGGGTAGACACAGGTCATCACAGAACGTCGTGAGTTGTGTAGCTGGCCCTCAGAGAGCCGTCTCTGTAATCGTCGTCGTTATACAGCTCTGGACTCTGCCCTCGACTACTTCGGTACCTGTGAGAGAACAAAAAAAGGGTTCATTTGGAAGTGAGTGTGTGTGTGTGTGTGTGTGTGTGTGTGTGTGTGTGTGTGTGTGTGTCTCTGTCTGTCTGCTTGTGCGTACGCATATGTGTGTGTGTGTGTGTGTGCGAAGACACTTTTGACATTCTATTTTCTACTGCTTTTTGGGGTGGGGGTGGGGGTTATTCATTTATTTGTTTATTATTGTAAGCGCTTAGGGCTTGCTTAAGAATAAGCGCATATAAATGCTCATTATTATTATTACTGTATTATTATTAATTCAAACATGCTGTGATACTTGTTGGAGATAATAGAGTAGAAACAGGTCTGTGCGTTGGTTGGGTCCGTACGTACCCTCCCACCCACCCACCCTTGAAATCGTAGAAATAGTAAAGAAATCGCATCATTTATTGCAATGGCGTTTATTTCTTCTTGCTTCCATTTTTCAACCAAAAGAGATCAACTTTCATGCAGTTAGAAGGTAACATCTGAATCTGCTCATTTTATGTTAAGGTTTCCTTCCTCACTTGGTATGGGGTGAAAGTTGCTATGGGTTACATATATGTGTATTATGGATGAAAACGCAACACCCGTATGTAGGGTGCGCACTGACCCGTACCGGTACGCAATGACCAATTTGTCATAGTCTTCAGAAATCCGCTTGCTTCTAGAAAACGGTTTCAGTTACAAAGCAGAGCGTTGATACGGTGGAAGCAGAAACATTTCAACAGACGCTGGTGATCTAAATCTTTTCCAATATCGAATTGGAGATCCACAAATTGACGTCATATTACGATAATGCCTTAAGGGGTACGCAACCCCCCTTTCTACTCTATCTCTTCCTTCAAAGAAACCATAATGAATCAAATCAAGCTCAAAATACAATTATACCAGCACCAAACAAGAAGATCCATTAAACAATAGTGACTTGCATTCAGAGCTGTACCTTTTGATTCCCTCAAGTTGAGCATGAAATGTTTTTAACTTCAAAATATCACTTGATTGTTTACTCTTTGTTTAGCAACACTTCCACAGTAAGCTCGTAAGCACTGGTGAAGAAAATTTGTTTCCCAAAAGGTCACGTTTCCTTTGATGTTTCAAACAAGGCTCTGATTTGAGCTGTTAGCAATTGTTCGATTTGTGGAGACCGATGTCCAAATTCAGAAGGGTAAAAAAAATATAAAAGAGCAAACTAATTTTTTTTTATTAAAGATTTAATAAAGTTGCTGTGTATGTGCATAATTTTGTAGTCCTTTGATGAAGTATAAAACAAAATAGAGATGACATAGTCATACCTCTAATATAAGACTTCCTCTCATTTAACCCTCTTGCATTTATTCCGCCCAAAACCGCCCAGCCAGAAGTTGCCTGTGTATTCAAGCCGCCCCAAACCGCCCGTAGCTTGCCCCCACTCTGAGACCTCCTCTGATAGCATTTTCATCATGCACTAAGTTATGGCTTGTTCTACACACACTATGAAGGAGCTTCTCACTTGCAATGATGTGATAGTAACTGTATGGCGCTCTGTGTGCTTCAAAAGACAGATTTTCGTGATAATGAGTGAAAGAACCTGAACACTAGAAGAAGTTTTGTCTGTAACAAATGCGAATGCAAGAGGGTTAGACTGATTTT
>JAGGCT020002453.1:0-25000 GCA_017654935.2 Phymorhynchus buccinoides | reverse complement strand
TGAAATCAAGAGTGGAACTTTATAGCATTTGGTCTTTTCTGGTACTAATTTGACAGATATCTTTTCCTTACATCCTGGAAAGCAGGACATTCCAAAATGTAACGAAATTCGTCACCCAGCACACGAAGATCGCACTTAGAACAGAATCTGTCATTATGCGGAGTGTTTTGAATTCTGCCTGTTTGCATTGGTAGTTTATGGTAACGTGGGAGTTGCACAATGAATTATGTTGGACAGTAGCGGAAATTGCGGGTGCGTAGCGCTATCGCTACGTATCGAAAGAACTACCCGTTGTTGCCCATAGAGAACAATTGATGATGACTGCCAATCTGTCAGTTTGAATTCCGACAGAATGAAAATTCATTTAACGTCCTCCGGTCTGGAACAGACACATATGGGACATTTATAGAGATAAAGATGGTCGGAACGATCCTGGGGGCAATGCCCGAAGGCAGTGCAACACCAGGAAAGTCCCGATTTTTTAAAAAAAACCCAATACAGATGTATATGTAACATGAGTTCCGACAGACTAACCCTATTCCTAATATACCCCTAACCCGAACAATGTTCGTAACCTAACCCTATTCCTTACTTAAGTTTAACCCTATTTTAACCCTAACCCTTATAGTTGCCGTAGTGTTTTAGCCCAGTAGTGTTATCGATACGTAGTGATAGCCGTACTGATTTATATCTTGGTAGTGTTGTCGATACGCAGCGATAACGGGATGTCCCCGAAATTTCATAGTTAAGCATGCCAGCATGTCGTTAATATCTGTGTCAGTAAGGCAGCGGAGAGGGCAGCTACTATTCTGGATGGTTGGGTTAGAATCGGTTTGTAGCCTAGTGGAGATGCCCTGCCCACGATATATCCCAACTCTCTCGGCCAAAAGGATTTGAGGACAGTTGGCGTTGGTGAAGGTCAGTTCAACGTCCTATCAGCGACATAATAGTCAAAAGTGACTGTGATTGCTATAGCAGACCCGTTTACTCTACTCCTTTTGAGTAGTATTCTACTCATTTTGGACATCTACTACTCTTCGAAAGTGAAAATAAAGCTCTTTAATTCTTGATTACTACCCATTTTCAGCTAACATTATTTGATGTTTTAATGAATAAAACTACACATGTTGCACCAAAACTACTCCTTTCAGCTATCCAGACTACTTGTGTAGGGGGTAAACGGGTCTGCTATAGTCTTGGAAAAAAGCCAGTGATAGGCTGAAACATTGACAAATGTTGATCTTCTTATTTTGTCCCCCCCCCCCTCCCACCCCTCCCTCTGTCTCCTTTTTTGTCCGTCACCGAAGGTGAACGGACTTTGCGATGGGCTGGTTTGTATTTTTTTTGTTTGGTTGTTGTTTTTTGTGGGGGGTTTTCTTTTCTGTCTGTCCCAAGGATATCTCCCGAACCGCTTGACCGAATCGCGTCAAATTTTGTGTGAAGGTGTGCCTCCTTAATAGGAAGAGATCGGCGCAAACCATTTTGCCGTCGTGACCTTGACCTTGACCTACGACCTTGAAAACCGAAAATCTATTTTTAGCCATATCTCGGGCACAGATCGACATAGGATGTTGAAACTTGGTATGAAGGCTTATGCTCGTTCTGATGATGGCATACCGATCAAGGTCAAGGTCAAGGTAAAAAAGATCGCTGGAGCCTGAAAATCGGAGGGTCATTTTTTTCTCCTTCTGTCTGTCCCAAGGATATCTTTCGAACGGGTTGATCGAATCACGTCAATTTTTGTGTGCTGGTGTGTCACTATGAGAGGAAGGCATCCGCGCAAACCATTTTGCCGTCGTGACCTTGACCTTGACGTACGACCTTGAAAACCGAAAATCTTTCAGGGGCCATAACTCCCACACCGTTAGTGTTAGAGTCTTCAAATTTGGCATGTAGGTACTTTGGTTTATGCCCGTTCTGATAGTGGCATACCGATCAAGGTCAAGGTCACGGTCCGGGAGATAGGTAAGCCTTGTTTTTTTTGGGGTTTTTTTCTGTCTGTCCCAAGGATATCTCCCGAACCGCTTGACCGAATCGCGTCAAATTTTCTGTGGAGGTGTGCCACCTTAATAGGAAGAGATCCGCGCAAACCATTTTGCCGTCGTGACCTTGACCTTGACGTACGACCTTGAAAACCGAAAATCTATTTTTAGCCATATCTCGGGCACCGATCAACATAGGATGTTGAAACTTGGTATGAAGGTGGTTTGGCTTATGCCCGTTCTGATGATGTCATACCGATCAAGGTCAAGGTCAAGGTAAAAAAGATCGCTGGAGCCTGAAAATCGGAGGGTCATTTTTTCTCCTTCTGTCTGTCCCAAGGATATCTCCCGAACCGCTTGACCGAATCGCGTCAAATTGTGTGTGCTGGTGTGTCACTATGAGAGGAAGGCATCCGCGCAAACCATTTTGCCGTCGTCACCTTGACCTTGGCGTACGACCTTGGAAACCGAAAATCTTTAAGGGGCCATTACTCCCACACCGCTGGTGTTAGAGTCTTCAAATTTGGCATGGGGGTACTTTGGCTTATGCCCGTTCTGATGGTGGCATACCGATCAAGGTCAAGGTCACGGTCCGGGAGATCGGTAGGCCTTGAAAGTGGTAGGGGTATACAAATTAGGTTTTCAGCCATATTTTCCACATTTGTACTTAACAGAAGCGCTTCATATTGTGTGTGGCACTGTATACCCTAGAGTAGAAAACATCCGAGCATAAATTATCGCCATGCTGACCTTGACCTTGAAGTGTGACCTTGAAAACCGAAATTTCCTTCTTTGCGCTATATATTATTGTCCAAGCTGTATCTCGTGAACTACAAGACATAAGCTCTTCAAATGTTGTGTGAGGATATGAATGAATGAAAATTTGTTTAACGTCCTCCGCCCCGGAGCAGGCACAGAGGCAGACAGACAGACAGAGAGAGAGAGAGAGAGACAGACAGACAGAGAGACAGACAGACAGACAGACAGACAGACAGAGAGAGACAGAAAGAGAGAGAGACACATAGACATACAGAGACATGAGACACATAGAGAGAGAGACAAAGACAGAGAGAGAGAGAGAGAGAGAGAGAGAGAGAGAGAGAGAGAGAGAGAGAGAGAGAGAGAGAGAGAGAGAGAGAGAGAGAGAGAGAGAGAGACGCCCCCCCCCCCCCCCCCCCCCCCACTCGTTAGTCTTGGAAAGGCCTACTACTTTTGAATCCTGTGGTAAACTATGAAGAGAGAGAGAGAGAGAGAGAGAGAGAGAGAGAGAGAGAGAGAGAGAGAGAGAGAGAGAGAGAGACAGAGAGACAGACAGAGAGAGAGAGAGAGAGAGAGAGAGAGAGAGAGAGAGAGTGTGTGTGTGGTGGGGGGAGAGAGAGAGAGAGAGAGAGAGAGAGGGGGGGGGAGAGACAGACAGACAGACAAACAGACAGACAAACAAACAAAGACACAAAGAGAGACAGACAGACAGAGAGACATAGACAGAGAGCAAAGAGGACAACTGCTGTTCCGGTTGGATGAATGAAAAATTGTTTAACGTCCTCCGCCCCGGAGAGGCACAGAGGCAGACAGAGAGAGAGAGAGAGAGAGAGAGAGAGAGAGAGAGAGAGAGAGAGAGAGAGAGAGAGAGAGAGAGAGAGAGAGACAGACAGACACAGAGAGAGACAGACAGACAGACAAAGAGAGAGAGACAGACACACAGAGAGACACATAGACATACAGAGAGACATGAGACACATAGAGAGAGACAGACAAAGACAGAGAGAGAGACCAGAGAGAGAGAGGGGGAGAGAGAGAGAGAGAGAGAGAGAGAGAGAGAGAGAGAGAGAGAGGACTTTGAGCACGCCCCCCCCCCCCCCCTCCCACTCGTTTTCTGTCTTGGAAAGGCCTACTACTTTTGAATCCTGTGGTAAACTATGAAGAGAGAGAGAGAGAGAGAGAGAGAGAGAGAGAGAGAGAGAGAGAGAGAGAGAGAGAGAGAGAGAGAGAGAGAGAGAGAGAGAGACAGACAGAGTTGAGAGAGAGAGAAAGAGAGAGAGAGAGAGAGAGAGAGAGAGAGAGAGAGAGAGAGAGAGTGTGTGGTGGGGGGAGAGAGAGAGAGAGAGAGAGAGAGAGAGAGGGGAGAGAGAGACAGACAGACAGACAGACAAACAGACAGACAAACAAACAAAGACACAAAGAGAGAGACAGACAGACAGAGAGACATAGACAGAGAGCAAAGAGGACAACTGCTGTTCCGGTTGGATGAATGAAAATTTGTTTAACGTCCTCCGCCCCGGAGCAGGCAGAGGCAGAGAGAGAGAGAGAGAGAGAGAGAGAGAGAGAGAGAGAGAGAGAGAGAGAGAGAGAGAGAGAGAGAGAGACAGAGACAGAGAGAGACAGACAGACAAAGAGAGAGACAGACAGACAGAGAGAGAGACACACACAGACATACAGAGACATGAGACACATAGAGAGAGATAGACAAAGACAGAGAGACAGAGAGAGAGAGAGAGAGAGAGAGAGAGAGAGAGAGAGAGAGAGAGAGAGAGAGAGACACAGAGAGAGACAGAGACAGACAGACATCGAGACATAGGCCCTACAGACAAAGACAGAGAGAACGCGGCAACAGAAGATCAAAGCACGCGGAACGGGAACGTTTCCCGTTCTTTTCGCAGAGGGGCAGACATGTCCGTCACCAGCAATGCCACGCACTTGCAACACCCCGTAGCATATTGTCCGTCACCGTAGGTGATCGGACTTTGCCGTGGTCTGGTTTGTATTTTTGTTTGTTTGTCAACTTTTTCTGTCTGTCCCAAGGATACCTCCCGAACCGCTTGACCGAATCGCGTCAAATTTTGTGTGGAGGTGTGCCACCTTAATAGGAAGAGATCCGCACAAACCATTTTGCCGTCATGACCTTCACCTTCTTTGTTGTTGTTTTTGTATGATTTGTTTTTTTTTTTTCATATGTCAATATTCTTAATGGAGATAAGTTAATTAGCGGTTTAAAAAAAAATGATTCACATGTGAAATTCCAGCAACTGTGTGTGTGCATGCATATGTGTGTATGTGTATGGTGGTGTATCTGTGCATGATGGTATTATGTGCCTGTCTATATGAGTACTGTTAAAAACATGTTATTATTTTTTTTGGAGCCCATGTAATACTATGTTGATGTGTACTGTTATGGGGTGTTTTGGGCTATTGTTTGCAATGTTTGATGCCGCAGGTGTTAATGGTACGTGTATTCATTGTATTGTGCCCCCAGGTTTAAAAAAAATAAAAATGATTTCATTTGATTTGATTTGCTTCGAATTGTGTGTGGTACTGTATACCCTAGAGAAGAAAGCATCCGAGCATAAATTATCACCATGCTAACCTTGACCTTGAAGTGTGACCGTGAAAACCGAAATTTCCTTCTTTGCGCTATATGTTTCTTCTTCAAGCTGTATCTCGTGAACTACAAGACATAATCCCTTCCAATTTTGTGTCAGGATGTGACACTCTACGTGGTGTCGCAAGTGCGTGGCATTGCTGGTGACGGACATGTCTGCCGCTCGGCGACGCCCTTGTTTGTTTGTTTTTCTGTCTGTCCCAAGGATATCTCCCAGCTTCAGGGGCCATAACTCCCACACCGTTAGTGTTAGAGTCTTCAAATTTGGCATGAAGGTACTTTGGCTTATGCCCGTTCTGTTAGTGGCATATCGATCAAGGTCAAAGTCACGGTCCGGGAAATCGTAGGCCTTGAAAGTGGTAGGGGTCTACAAATTGTGTTTTCAGCCATATTTTCCACATTTGTACTTAACAGAAGCACTTCATATTGTGTCTGGCACTGTATACCCTAGAGTAGAAAACACCCGAGCATAAATTATCGCCATGCTGACCTTGACCTTGACGTGTGACCTTGAAAACCGAAATTTCCTTCTTTGCGCTATATATTATTGTCCAAGCTGTATCTCGTGAACTACAAGACATAAGCTCTTCAAATGTTGTGTCAGGATGTGGATGAATGAAAATTTGTTTAACGTCCTCCAGAGAGAGAGAGAGAGAGGGGGGGGGGAGAGAGAGAGAGAGAGAGAGAGAGAGAGAGAGAGAGAGAGAGAGAGAGAGAGAGAGACAGACAGACAGACAGAAAGACAGACAGACAAAGACACACACAAAGAAAGACAGACAGACAGAGAGACATAGACAGAGAGCAAAGAGGACAACTGCTGTTCCAGTTGGATGAATGAAATTTTGTTTAACGTCCTCCGCCCCGGAGCAGGCACAGAGGCAGAGAGAGAGAGAGAGAGACAGAGAGAGAGAGAGAGAGAGAGAGAGAGAGAGAGAGAGAGAGAGAGACACAGAGAGAGATAGACAGACAGAGGGAGAGAGAGACAGACAGAGAGAGAGAGAGACACATAGGCATACAGAGACATGAGACACATAGAGAGAGATAGACAAAGACACACAGAGAGAGAGGGGGGGGGGGGACAGAGACAGAAAGCGAGAGAGAGAGACACAGACAGACAAACATACACTGAGAGCGCCACCCACAGGAAAGCTGCGACAGAAGATCAAAGGAACCGTAAGTTACGGCACGCGGAAGGGGAACGTTGCCCGTTTTACCCCCCCAACTATACGCTCTCTGGATTCTCTTCGAAGTCTCTCTCTCTCTCTCTCTCTCTCTCTCTCTCTCTCTCTCTCTCTCTCTCTCTCTCTCTCTCTCTCTCTCTCTCTCTCTCTCTCTCTCTCTCTCTCTTGTATTAATCTTTGTACGTAAGAAAAACAACTATTTTTATTAACATCCTTGGGACAGACAGAAAAGAACAACAAACAAACAAACAAACAAGGGCGTCGCTGAGCGGCAGACATGTCCGTCACCAGCAATGCCACGCACTTGCGACACCCCGTAGCATAATTGTCCGTCACCATAGTGATCGGACTTTGCAGTGTCTGGTTTGTATTTTTGTTTTTGTCCGTCACCATAGGTGATCGGACTTTGTGGTCGTCTGGTTTGTATTTGTCCGTCACCATAGGTGATCGGACTTTGCATGGGCTGGTTTGTATTTTTTTGTTTTTTTTTTTTTTTTCTTTGTTTTTCTGTCTGTCCCAAGGATATCTCCCGAACTGCTTGACCGAATCGCGTCAAATTTTGTCTGCTGGTGTGTCACCATGAGAGGAAGGCATCCGCGCAAAATGTTTCGCCGTCGTGACCTTGACCTTGAAGACAGAATCCCTTGCAATTTTGTGTCAGGATGTGACACTCTACGGGGTGTCGCAAGTGCGTGGCATTGCTGGTGACGGACATGTCTGCCGCTCAGCGACGCCCTTGTTATTATTTTATTTTTTTTATTTAATTTAAGTCCTCCCCCCCTCTCTCTCTCCTTCTCTCTTCCATTTCCTCCCCACCCCTTCTTCTCTTTAACATGTGCTTCATGAACGAATTAATAAAACAAGGGCGTCGCCGAGCGGCAGACATGTCCGTCACCAGCAATGCCACGCACTTGCGACACCCCATAGAGTGTCACATCCTGACACAAAATTGGAAGGGATTCTGTCTTCTAGTTCACGAGATACAGCTTGAAGAAGAAACATATAGCGCAAAGAAGGAAATTTCGGTTTTCAAGGTCAAACTTCAAGGTCAAGGTCAGCATGGCGATAATTTATGCTCGGATGTTTTCTTCTCTAGGGTATACAGTACCACACACAATCTGAAGCGCTTCTGTCAAGTACAAATGTGGAAAATATGGCTTAAAACCCAATGTGTAGACCCCTACCACTTTCAAGGCCTACTAATCGCCCGGACCGTGACCTTGACCTTGATCGGTATGCCACCATCAGAACGGGCATAAGCCAAAGTACCTTCATGCCAAATTTGAAGAATCTAACACTAACGGTGTGGGAGTTATGGCCCCTGAAAGATTTTCGGTTTTCAAGGTCGTACGCCAAGGTCAAGGTCACGACGGCAAAATGGTTTGCGCGGATGCATTCCTCTCATGGTGCCACACCAGCACACAAAATTTGACGTGATTCTGTCAACCCGTTCGAAAGATATCCTTGGGACAGACAGAATGAGAAAAAATGACCCTCCGATTTTCAGGCTCCAGCGATCTTTTGGACCTTGACCTTGACCTTGATCGGTATGCCATCATCAGAACGGACATAAGCCAAACCACCTTCATGCCAAGTTTCAACATCCTATGTTGATCGGTGCCCGAGATATGGCTAAAAATAGATTTTCGGTTTTCAAGGTCGTACGTCAAGGTCAAGGTCACGACGGCAAAATGGTTTGCGCCGATCTCTTCCTATTAAGGAGGCACACCTTCACACACAAACCAGCCCATCGCAATGTCTGTTCACCTTCGGTGACGGACAATTACTTTTAAGAATAATTTGATATGAGATAAACTGTTAATTCGGTTGTTTGTTTGCCTGCTGTTTGTTCGCTGTTGGTGTCATTTGGTTGGCGTAACATTAGTAATGGGGGTGTGACTGATTCTGGAAGTCTGGACAAAGATTAATAAATCGAAATGTTGACAAATGTTGATCTTCTTGTTTTGTTTCTTCCCCCCTCAGATCTGTGCTGCTACAAGGAAAGGAAAGAAGGTCCCCAAAGGCCAACCGATCCCGGGCAGTGCTTTGACTGCAGCGGCCAGAGACGGTACAAAGGTCCCCCTAGTTTGAGTCATAGTCTTCCAGTCGTATGCATACCAGGCTGTTCCGTTCCTGTCTAAAATTGTTTAGTGGAGATATTTCACTTTATTGTCGGCCCCTGCTATTGGCCACTGCAACGAGCACCTTTTGCAATGCCCTTGGTGGGTGGGGGAAGATGGTTGAGTACTGACCAAACAAGGGAACAACTCTCGCCAATAACCCTATTTGAAGCCACTCAATGGCTGCTTTTTGCAAGAGTGAATGCCCTTTTGGATACTGATCAACAAGGGCTTAAAGGTGGACTCTGACGGATGAGTTTTTGCCAGAAACACGTCGAGATCACCAGAAAGACAACCTTTTCATTAATTTCAAGGATCGGAACACTCACTTTGCTCTGGTTTCCTAGAAATGAAACCGTCAAAACGGCGATTCTTCCTTGGCGCAGATGCCGTAGAGAGTAGCCATTTTGGATGGGGTGGGTGGAGGTCACTCATTGTGGTTGAAGCGTTTTCTTTTTTTTGTAGTGCAGACAAACTGTGTAAAATAAACAAAATAAAAGAAATAAAAAGCCTGTATTGCGAACATTTCGTGCAAACGATTTGGCGGCCATTAGAAAAGAGACGGCACACGCCTTCTCTTTGGGTGAAATAATTTGACTTCCAACACCTCCGCCAAGGAGGAATCGCCGATTTGACGGTTTGATTTATAGAGAAACCAGAGCAAAGTGGGTGTTGCAATCTCTGTAAAGGGTGTTTTCCTGGTGATCTCGACGTGTTTCTTGCAAAAAAAACCTCATCCACCAAGGTGCCCCTTTAAATGCTAACTAAACAGCTAGTGCAAATGCCTCCTAAGTTAAAGGATCATAGTCATTTGTACAGAGGGCCAGCCGTACAAGGTTTTTGCAGCGGTCCTGTATTAGTATTAATATTCAAAGGGCTTTCACCATTGGTTGACACTAGCCCATTGGCCACTGCAAGGAGGGTTATTAACGCCCTTGACGGCAAGAGTTAAAGTGGCACCCTGACGGATGAGTTTTTACTTTACATAGATCGCAACACTCACGTTGCTCTGGTTTCCTATAAATCAAACCGTCAAATCGGCGATTCCTCCTTGGCGGAGGTACTGGAAGTCACATTCTTTCAGTGAAATGGCTGCCTGAGTTTAAACCAAACCGTTCGCACGAAATTTCCACAATACAAGCCTTTTGATTTTTTTTTTTTATATATACAGTTTACCAAAATGAGTTTCCAAAACAGCTCCAATTTTTTTTTTACTGCACTACAAAGAAGAAATAGCTTCAACCACTCCGAGTGTCCCCCACCCACCCCGTCCAAAATGGTTTCTCTCTCCGGCATCTCCGCCAAGGAGGAATCGCCGTTTTGGCGGTTTGATTTCTAGGAAACCAGCGCGGCAAAGTGAGTGTTGCGATCACTGTAAATTGTGTTTTTTTCTGGTGATCTCGACGTGTGTCTTGCAAAAAAAACTTATCCGTCAGGGTGCCCCTTTATGGAAGGAAGGCAGACGTATACACAGAAGGTGTACAACGGGCTGTGCGGTTTTATTATTTTAAACCCAGTAGGGGGGTATTCGTTTCACTGGGTTCTATGGGACACTGTCAAGGGTTTGTGTGTCCCCGCTCCAGCAAAGCAGATCGCGTGATATGTGGAGGGAGAGAGAGAGAAAGAGAGAGAGAGGGGGGAGCAGGCAGGCATGCAGGCAATCATATAGAGAAAGACTGACACTCACACTGATACTGACACTGACACTGGTTTATTGTCATTACCCTGGGGTCTTTTGACAAGGGGGGAGGGGCAATAGCATATTATATCACTTGTGTTCGTTCAAATCAATGACAAATCAAATATAACAACATTGAACATCAAGAAAATAACAAAACGCCCGTCTACTCCTTGTACCACGGGCTTCAAAAACAATGTTGACAGACAGACAAAGAAAGAGAGGGAGATAGGGAGGCGGCAGACAGGCATACAGACAATCATATTCTCACAGACACACAGACAGAGAGAGAGAGAGAGAGAGAGAGAGAGAGAGAGAGAGAGAGAGAGAGAGAGAGAGAGAGAGAGAGAGAGGAGAGAGAGAGAGAGAGAGAGAGAGAGAGAGACAGGCAATCATGCAGAGACAGACAGACAGACAGACAGACAGAGAAAGAGAGACAGAGAGAGAGAGAGAGAGAGAGAGAGAGAGAGAGAGAGAGAGAGAGAGAGAGAGAGGCAGGCAGGCAAAGATACAGAAACAGAGAGACAGAGAGAGAAAGAGAGACGGAGAGAGAAGAGAGTGAGAGGGGGCAGACAGGCAGGCAGGCAATCACATAGACAGACACACAGACAGACAGGCAGACAGAGAGGGCGAGAGAGAGAGAGAGAGAGAGAGAGAGAGAGAGAGAGAGAGAGAGAGAGAGAGAGAGAGAGAGAGCCAGACATGCAAATGGAGAGAGGGTACGGTAGGGTGTGGTGTGAACTGTGGCAGGAAAGATTATAGTTATGATTATTAGCAAAGACACTGGCTTGCTGAAGTCAAGTGTCTGATATCATGAAGTTAGAGATTTGAAAGTACTATAAATTATCACGAACACCAGAGCTGCTGCACATTTACTTATTGCTAGCGCAACACCGAGTACCGGTAACGCCTAGTACCGGTAACGCCTAGTACAGGTAACGCCGAGTACAGGTAGCGCTGAGTACCGGTTTCGCCAGGTCCGCAAAATATTATATTTTTGCTTTTGTGGCTGAAAACCCAATTTTTAGACCCCTACCACTTTCAAGGCCTACCGATTTCCCTTACCTTGACCTTGACCTTGATCGGTATGCAATCATCAGAACAACCATAAGCCAAAGTACCTACATGCCAAGTTTGAAGTCTCTAAGACCAACGGTGTGGACGTTGTAGCCCCTTAAAGATTTTCGGTTTTCAAGGTCATACGCCAAGGTCAAGGTCACGACGGCGATAATGTATGCGCGGATGCCTTCCTCTCATGGTGACACGCCACCACACAAAATTGGCAACGATTCGGTCAAGCGGTTCGGGAGATATGCTTGGGACAGAAAAACACAATTGTTAGACCCCTACCACTTTCAAGGCATACCGATCTCCCTGACCTTGACCTTGACCTTCATCGGTATGCCATCATCAGAACGGCCATAAGGAAAAGTACATCCATGCCAAGTTTCAAGACTCTAGGATCTACGGTGTGGAAGTTATGGCCCCTTAACGATTTTCGGTTTTCAAGGTCATACGCCAAGGTCAAGATCAGTACGGCCGAATGTTTTGCGTGGATGCCTTCCTCTCATGGGGACACACCACCACACAAAATTTGAAGCGATTCGGTCAAGCGGTTCGGGAGATCCTTGGGACGGACAGAAAAGAACAAACAAACAAAAAAAGGAAACAAACCCGAACGAAAACATACTCCTTTGCCGTCGTAGATCGGCTAAGGACAAAAAAGAAAAACGAACTGAAAGCCTACTTAGTTCAACCAGAGAGGTTCTTAATCTGTAGTTCAACCATTGTAGGTCAGTTTTGGTAAATCTGAGGACCCACAACAAAATCATTCATTCTTCTCCGTGAACACCCCCACCTCACCCCACACCCCAACCATCCCCCGTCCCCTCCTCCAGCCCCTCCCCCCCAGCCCCCCCCCTGAACACCCCCCACCACACCCAGCCCCCCCCCTCATCCCCTCACTAACCCCCTCCCCCATCCCCCTCCCACCCACTCACCCCCGCCCAGAAATGCCCGAGATACGGGCGCCGAGAGGCCGGCGGATACGCGTTTCGCGCATTTGCCAAACTGCGCAGATGACACGCTCACAGCAAATTTGAAGCGATTCGGTCGAAAAACGGCGGAGTTATAAGGCCCGTTCTGTGTTCCACACACATGGACGGACGGACGGACGGACGGTTGGCTTTTTATAATATGATTATGTGTTAGCACAGTGCCTGTTTAAATAGAGATCAGCGCGCGCGCGCGTGTATGTGTGTGTGTGTGTGTGCGTCGCTAATCGCGAATACACATTGTAACTGTTACTATACTCTATTCACGATGGCGACGGTGTGTGTGTGTGTCAAGTCAAGTCAAGTCAAAATCATCTTTATTGAGGGTTAAAGAATAAGCTAACAAAGCTTTTTTTCATCCTGCCCTCATAAAAAAAAAAATACACATCAATCACAAATGTATGAAAACTTAACATATTTTTTACAGGAACACAAAACAGAAAACAGTGTGTGTGTGTGTGTGTGTGTGTGTGTGTGTGTGTGTGTGTGTGTGTGTGTGTGTGCGTGTGCGTGCGTGTGTGTGCGTGTGCGTGTGCGTGCGTGTGCGTGTGCGTGTGTGTGTGTGTGAATTTTCCTTAACAAAAGAATGATAATATTGGATATTGCTTTAATTTATTTTAAAATCGGACACACACACACACACACACACACACATAATTGTTTTTGTCTCAAGCTGTCTTTCTGTCTCTGTCTCTGTCTCTGTCTCTGTCTCTCTCTCTCTCTCTCTCTCTCTCTCTCTCTCTCTCTCTCTCTCTCTCTCTCTCTCTCTCTCTCTGTCTCTCTCTCTGCTCTCCCTATTTATGTTAATTAAGTTGTTCAATGTATTCGCTAATGGTTTAAATTATTGCAAATGGATGACGATCGTTTTCCTCTAATCAAAAAATGTTGTACGACTTAGATGCTGAGGGTAAGAACAACTGGGTATCTGATGTATGTACTTATTTGTGTGAACATGGGTTTGCTGATGTGTGGTTAAACCAGGGAGTCGGTAGGCCTAATGTTAGGGGATTCATACATCTGTTTCGGCAACGTTTAATTGATTGTAATTGGCAGAGATGGTGATGGCATGACCATGTCCTAAATAGTGATATATTTAATATGTAAAGACTCTTAACATACTCATGAAGTAAAACCGTATCTTTTGCTTAGCATGAATACACACCTGAAATTTATAACCACTCGAGTTAGGTTGGGTATTTCAGAGTTAGCTGCGCATTACTATCGTTATAGAGTGTCTACTAATGATGAACTTATGTATCCATTGTTCAAAGAATGTACTGAAAAAGAATTGCATTTTATTCTGTGTTGCCCTGCCTTAAATGATATCCGACAAAAATGTATCCCGCAGAAATATATTGGAAAGCCATGTGCTTTTAAATTGATCTTGCTGTTAGCTTCAAAAAATGAAAATTATGTTTGGAATCTGGCAATTTTTATGTATAACGCTTTCAAATTTAAAGAAATTGGTATTTCATAGTCCTTCTACCTTAATCTGATTGGATATTAACTGCTTTTTACTACAATAATTGCAATATGTGGAGATACTATTATCATGTATATTGATTGTTGATGATGAGATATCTTCCAGGTGTTTTTCATCTGATGGTTTGCTCTAAGTTAACCCTTTCACCGCCAAAGTCGCATTTTAGCACCACAGTGATTTAACACCTATGTAATACTGCAGATGGATTTTGTTCTCTACCCAGGTAAATTTAATGGACATTTTTGGCTGAAATATGGCTGGCGGTGAAAGGGTTAATGATCATGGCTGTTGAACTACGTTCGTTCACTTCCCCTTCATAAGGGGTGTTTGCCTATTAATTTCGAATAAATTATTCGTATTCGCTTTCGCATTCTCCCTCTACTCCCTCTCTCGCACAATTCATCTTGCAATCTTTCACTGGTTTCCCCAGACAGATGCAGGGATTTCTGTGAAGAAAAGCCGCCCAACATTGCAAATGGCGACCCTCCCTAGTCCTCAGAACCCGGATATGAGCACGGATGAGATGGTCCGCCATTACGACTTCAGAATCGAGGATTTTAACGTGAGTAACCACTCAATGCAAGGACGGATCGGGGGGTGGGGAGGGGAAGGGTTCTAGGATTTTCTGAAACCGCCCCTTTGCCCCAATTAAGGGTAATATGTTATAACATTACTCAATACTTACTTTAATATAATTACTAAATTGCCAAAGTTTCCGGGGCCTTCGTCCCATGGGCCCCCACAAGGCCTCTACATCTTAACCCAGGACCTATGCAGCTCCCTGGATTCCCCATGGCAACCCCCCCCCCCCCCACTTACGTATCAATTGGTCCGCCCTGCAATGATAGGGGTGACTTGAAATCCCAGATCTGTAAACTCAAGCTGAAGCCAATATTAAAGAGATTATATGTATACATAAATGAAGCTGTTTTTTCTGCAGTAATAAAAGACTATGGTTTCAGTGTAGCTTTTGTGAATGACTATCATAAGACTATGGTTCCGTCTAGTGTTTGTGAATGACTATCATAAGACTATGGTTCGGTGTAGCTTTCATGAATGACTATCATAAGACTATGGTTCGGTGTAGCTTTTGTGAATTTAAATTGGTTAAAGATTTGGTGATTGATAATTATTACAGAAAAAACGGTCAGAAGCACTCAAACTCAGAGAGAGAGAGAGAGAGAGAGAGAGAGAGAGAGAGAGAGAGAGAGAGAGAGAGAGAGAGAGAGAGAGAGACGCAATGACGCAATGAATTTTAATGTGAGGCCACCGACCTATACACATTTGGAGGTGCAACTAAAATATGCACACGACTAAAGCAAAGGCAGGTAAAGAACACAATGGTTAGAACAATACTTTGACATCAAAATGAATGCGGATACACAAAAAGCTATTTAGCAAGCTAAGGATTTACAAGTGGCATAAACTGTTCCCTTTGTTGTAAAGCATAGTATATAAACATCGCAACGTTCCTAGTAACTAAACAACTTTCACTTTGCAATAAACAGTTTAGTAAGGGTGGTCTTATAGCTACCATCGTTATATTATGTTTGTACAAGTATTTACGTCTCAAGTCGTTATATATTGGACAATCATACAATACATGTAGTTCATCTTCTAATTTATTACATGATGGGCAGTGTTTCGAAATATCTGTATATCGCTGGTTGATGTTTAGTTCATTCATTCCAAAACGAAACTGTACAAAAGCTGATCTAAATTTACTGATAGTTAAATCAGATAAATATTTTTCTGGTTGCAGTAAAGCTTTGAAAGAGCGATATGTTTTAAAACGGTCACTGCTGTTGAGTTTGGCTACCCAGTCTTGTTTAAAGCAATCAATCATACGCTGTTTAAGCAACACAACAAAAGCATTTTCGTCACCAACCCCACCATATATCCAGACCTCTGAAAATCCGTACATATCTAAACATCGTTTAATCGCGTCTGCCCAGTTCTTCAATTTATTTGATTCAACATTTGTGTTATTTGACATTCTACTGACACTCATTAGATGAGCTTGCTTTGGGATTCTAGACAATGGCATTTGATTTAATTTAAACCAGTAACGAATTGCTCTAATTGAACTATCAATGTACAATGGATATCTCCCCAGGTCACCATAGATCATCGTATTTGGGGTTTTGGGGCTTACACTAAGGAATCTTTTACATGCAAATAGGTGAACTGATTCTACTGTCTTAAAATGAACACTACCCCACACTTCTGAAGCATATAACAATATGGGTTTAATTTGAGCATCAAAAAGTTTAAAAAATACATTTCTGTCCATATTAGAGAGAGAGAGAGAGAGAGAGAGAGAGAGAGAGAGAGAGAGAGAGAGAGAGAGAGAGAGAGAGAGAGAGAGCATGCGCTAAATAATAGGAACAAACGCCACGTAGCTAGGAAACTAAACACTAGGCGTGGTTAGGTACTATAGTGACTGCAAACTGAAATAATAATTCTTGTTGTTTTAGGATAAAGACAAGAACTGGTTTAAAAGAATCAAGACCTTTGTGTGTGAAGACGTGCCTGATGACCCAGGAGGGTAAGCAGTATTCTATTATTTCGATGCTTGATTACTTTATATTGTAATAAAACACATTTTAAAATCACAGTTGTGATTGATTACAATGCCATATCCTGATAATAATTATGAGTTGATGTTCATTGGCTTTTTGCTGTATAAACACAATGGATCCTCCCTTAAAGACCTCCCATTACAAGACTCCCTCCCACATAAAACCTACTTCTCTGAGGCATTGCCCTTCTTTGTAAGTATTAACATTACCTCCCTTAAAGACTCCTTACTTATAAGACCTCATTTTGGATGATTTTTGAAGGTCTTATAAGGTCTTGTATGTCAAATTAAAACAAAGTCAAAATTGAAACCCAAATGAAAAGATTTAATCACAGAAACAAAACAAGGGCATCGCCGAGCGGTAGATATGTCCTTTGCCGGTTACGCCCTGTACATGCCCCGCCCTGTACCTCCCTTCCCCCTCACATCTTAGGTCCCCGTCCTCCTTGTGACCTTTGGGTGATGCACCTACACACCCTTGACTGGGTGCCAATCGTTTTCCAGGATGCACACCCTTAATTGGTGAGGTGCACACCCTTAACACTGAGACATGTCTGCCACTCGGCGACATTTAAGCCCCACGTGGCACATTTTGTGCCAGGATGTCTTTTAGTTTTAGTATTAGACCCCAACCTTTACCGGGATGTACACCATTAATTAGTGGGGTGTACACCCTTAATGGAGACATGTCTGCCGCTCGGCGACAATAAAATCCCACGTGGCATAATTTGTACTGCAATGTCTTCTACTCTTCTGTTTACACCCTCACACCAAATTTGGAGTGATTCTATACAGTATTTCACGAGATATAGGAGGGTGAAAAAACCCGGACATGTCTGCCGTTCGGTTACATTGTATTTCCGAGGGATAAGTTATGTACGAATGTGTTATACTCTTAGTGTCACATCCTGACACAAAATTTGAAGAGATTCAGTCTTCTAGTTCACGAGATACAGTTTGGACAAGAAATATATAGCGCAAAGAAGGAAATTTCGGTTTTGAAGGTCACACTTCAAGGTCAAGGTCAGCATGGCGATACTTTATGCTCGGATGTTTTCTACTCTAGGTTATACACTACCACACACAATCTGAAGCGCTTCTGTCAAGTACAAATGTGGAAATAGACATCTACCACTTTCAAGGCCTACCGATCTCCCTGTCCTTGACCTTGACCTTGATCGGTATGCCATCATCCGAACGGCCATAAGCCAAATT
The DNA here is from genome assembly GCA_017654935.2 of Phymorhynchus buccinoides. Classification (NCBI taxonomy): domain Eukaryota; kingdom Metazoa; phylum Mollusca; class Gastropoda; order Neogastropoda; family Raphitomidae; genus Phymorhynchus; species Phymorhynchus buccinoides. Next base: position 7,330 of record JAGGCT020002453.1, on the reverse strand, counting down.
ACCTACATGCCAAGTTTCAAGACTCTAGTACCAACGGTGTGGAAGTTATGGCCCCTTAAAGATTTTTGGTTTTCAAGGTCATGCGCCAAGGTCAAGGTCACGACCGCGAAATGTTTTGCGCGGATGCCTTCCTCTCGTGGCGACACACCACCACACAAAATTTGAAGCAATTCGGTCAAGCGGTTCGGGATATATCCTTGGGACAGACAGAAGAAGAAAACAAGGGCATCGCTGAGCGGCAGATATGTCCTTTGCCGGTTACGCCCTGTACATGCCTCGCCCTGTACCTCCCTTCCCCGTCACATCTTAGGTCCCCGTCCCCCTTGTGACCTTTGGGTGATGCACCTACACTCCCTTGACTGGGCGCAAATAGTTTTCTGGGATGCACAGCCTTAATTGGTGGGGTGCACACCCTTAACACTGAGACATGTCTGCCGCTTGGCGACATTTAAGCCCCACGTGGCACATTTTGTGCTAGGATGTCTTTTACTTTTAGTATTAGACCCCCTCCTTTACCGGGATGAACACCCTTAATTAGTGGGGTGTACACCCTTAATGGGGTGTACACCCTTAACTTGGAGACATGTCTGCCGCTCGGCGACATTAAAATCCCACGTGGCATAATTTGGAATGCAATGACTTCTACTCTTCGTTTTACACACCTACACAAAATTTGGAGTGATTCTATACAGTATTTCACGAGATACAGGAGGGTGAAGAAAAACGGAAACATGTCTGCCGCTCGGCGACATTGTATTTCCGAGGGATAATTTATATACGAATGTGTTATACTCTTAGTGCCACATCCTGACACAAAATGTGAAGAGTATAATACAGTGCCACACACAGTCTGAAGCGCTTCTGTGAAGTACAAATGTGGAAAATATGGCTTAAAACCCCAATTTTTAGACCGCTACCACTTTCAAGGCGCACCGATCTCCCGGACCTTGACCTTGACCATCATCAGAACGACCATAAGCCAAAGTACCTATGTGCCAAGTTTGAAGACTCTAAGACCAACGGTGTGGAAGTTATGGCCCCTTAAAGATTTTTCGGTTTTCAAGGTCATACGCCAAGGTCAAGGTCAGGATGTCGAAAATGTTTGCGCGGATGCCTTCCTCTTATGGTGACACACTACCACACAAAAGTTGAAGCGATTCGGTCAATAATAATAATAATAATAATAATAATAATAATGAGCATTTATATGCGCTTAATCTTAAACAAGCCCTAAGCGCTTACAATAATAAACAAATAAATGAATACTCCCCCCCCCCACAAAGCAAAGACAAACAACAACAACAACAACAACAACCAAAACACACACACCACACCACACCACACCACACAACACAACACACGCCCGCACAAACCACACACTGCACACAAACACACGCGCAGAGAAGGGACAAAAATTACTTTCCAAAAGAACAGAGCAGGCTACGATTTGAAGAGAGTGGTTTTGAGGGAAGACTTAAATGAAGAAAGGGAGTCAAGCGGTCAAGCGGTTCGGGAGATATCCTTGGGACAGACAGAAAGAAAAAAAGGGAAAAAAAGAGTTACATACACGAACGAAAACATACTCCTTTGCGATCTACTTCGTAGATCGGCAAAGGACAAAAAAAAAGAGAAAAAAAAGAAACATACACGAACGAAAACATACTCCCTTGCGATCGTAGATCGGCAAAGGACAACAAGTCACGGCGTTTCGGTCTCAACCCGTTCGTGACTTGTTTTGTTTCTGTGATCAAATCTTTATCACCCGCGGAGTTTACGTATCGAAGGTGATATTCTTTTTGTTGTATAAGTGGCTGTGTGTGTATGTGGGTTTGTTAACAGCATATCACCATGAAAGAATAAAGATCGGACGATGAAACTTGATGTGCATGTAGGCTACGTACTGTAGATGTGCCTTTTGGTGACAAGGTCAAGGTCATGAACTTGACGTATGACCTTGAAAACTGAAGAAAACAAATTAGCCATATCTCAGGCACCAGTCGACATAGGATGTTGAAACTTGGTATGAAGGTGGTTTGACTTATGCTCCTTCCGAATATTGTTGACCAATCAAGGTGAAGGTCAAGGAGATCGCTGGACTCTGAAAATCGGGGGGTCGGAAAAATGGAGTTCCCAAGATAACAGCATAATTATCACCATGAAGGAATAAGGATAGGAAGATGAAACTTGATGTGCATGTAGGCTAGGTACTGTAGATGTGCCTTTTGGTGTCAAGGTCAAGGTCATGACTTTGACGTATGACCTTGAAAACTGAACAAAAATGTTAGCCATATCTCAGGCAACAGTCGACATAGGATGTTGAAACTTGGAATGAAGGTGGTTTGGCTTATGCTCCTTCCGAATATTGTTCACCAATCAAGGCCAAGATCAAGGTCAAGGAGATCGCTGGACCCTGAAAATCGGGGGGTCGGAAAAATGGAGTTCCCTAGATTAAATCAGGTGGGAATGTTGGCTAGGTATTGTAAATGTGCCTTTTGGGGTCAAGGTCAAGGTCATGACCTGGACGTGTGACCTTGAAAACTAGCAACGCGGGTGATTCTCGGATGCTTTTATGGGAAATCTACTCAGCAAGATAGGGACAGTCAGCAGCAGAAACAGTGAGATAGTGACAGTATGCAGCAGCAGCAAGATAATCACAGTCATCCTCCGAAGTCGGGCGTGGCTGCGTAACTCCGCGGGTGATTCTCGAATGCTACATTCGATAACTTTTCAATCTAATTTCTATTGGGTTTCAAGTTCGACTTTGTTTTAATTTGTTGTGAATTTGACTGAACCAACACAGCAGTCAGATTCGTTTCTTCAAATTGTATAAATATAGTGTGTGGGGGGGGGGGGGGGGTGCACAACGACACCACCCCACCCCAACCCCTTTTGAAACATGAGCGTATTGTGCGCATGTAGTTGGTCCAGAAAGCCTACCAAATCCTCTCAAATGATCGAAAGCGTTTATTGTAGTAGTCCAAACTTTTGACTGATTTGGTAGGCTATACGATACGATTCGATCACGTGGTCTCCAAGAACAAAATGTGAATTCGCGCATCGAGATCACGTAATCGAATCGTATCGTACAGTCGTACGATTTTAGTGGACGTGTGGCCGGCCCTTTTGGTGACGAGGGTTGTCGTCTTCGAGAAGTGTTCAGATCTTTAAAGCCCTGAGTTCCTCCTATGTTGGGTATCTCAGTTATGAGCGCAGTATTGCCCCTTATTGTCCACGTTTTGTTTCTACAGGGGAACACGCCGTCCATCCATTGCAGCTGGCGGTGCTCAGCATGCCAACCTCCCGCCCACTACCGCTTTTGGGAAGCTCCTCTTTGAAGGCGAGGAAGACTTGGGAATGCTACCAGCCTGGGTGAGTCAATTAATCAATTCAATTCAATTTATTGTCTTCAAACAGAAGAAATGTGTTGCATGCTCGGCTTGCGCGTACAATACAGAATAAAATTAATAATAAAAACATTTCATTAACTGATCAGTTACACAAGAATAGAATACACTGGAAGAAGACAATTCTAACACAACCAATTGGCGCATAACATGGAAACAATGACAGTTAACAAGAGCACAGACGCGCGCGCGCGCGCACGCGCACGCACACACGCGCGCGCGCGCGCGCGCGCGCGCACACACACACGCACACGCACACACGCGCACACGCACACACGCGCACACGCACACACTGCTGCCAATGTTGTTGTTCAGGACTGGGGATGCTGACTAAAGGTCTACAGGCCAGTCAGTTCATGGCCCGCTGTTAAAAGCAGGCGCACTGCAGTTGGGAGGTACGATCTTCTCAGTGGAAGTTCAGTTTAACGTCGCGTATCGGCTTTCGCCATGTACGACGGGCTGAACAAACCAACCAAAGTATAAACAAACATTTATGTTCCTGAAGCACTGTCTTAGCCAAAAGGCCGAGAAGCGATCAGAATCCTTTTTTTTTCTTTTTTTTCTCAGTCTGTCTGTACGGGCGCTAAAACTAGTCAGCCTGCCTGATCTGGCAGAAGTCTGAGCTTGAAGGACTTCACACAGGGGATAACTGATGTCACGCTGGATTGCCTTCAAACGCCGCAGCGCCCTGCGCTCGAACAGTTCCTGCAAGGGGGTAACTGGTCTGTCTGCGGTCTTCACAATTTTTGACAGCCTGGCCTTGTCATGCTTCTTGAGGCTGCTGAAGAAGCACAAGAAATTAAAAGAGTGCACAGACTCCACTGTTGCTCTGTAAAAGAGCTCAAGCAGTCTCAGGCCCACCCCAAACCTGTTCAGCTTTCTCATGAACAAAAGGCGCCGGTTCCCCCTCTTCAGCAGGGCCTGGGAGTTGGCGGACCAGTCCAGCTTGCTGTCGATAATGGATCCCAGGTACTTGTACTGATCCACCAACTCCACCTCCTCCCCCTTGAGGACCAGTGGAGCTGGACTGGGCGGTTTTCGCCGGAAGTCGACAACCATCTCCTTGGTCTTGGCCACGTTCAGGAGGAGATGGTTGTCGTCGCACCAGTCAACAAGTTCCTCCACAGCGCCCCTATAGGAGCTCTCGCTGGTTGTGATGAGGCCGGTCAGGGAGGTGTCGTCCGAAAACTTCACCTGGAGGGTGCCCTCAGCAGTGCAGCGGCAGTCGCTGTCCACTCAACCTCAAGTCATAATTAAAAAAGTAGAGGAACTAAACGGGGAAAATATGCACATCCTGGACGGAAGCATGAGAACTGGTATGAAAATCTCTGTACTGAATTTTCTCTTCACAGGCAATGTGTGTGAGCATTTCACGAAGTACGAGGCAATCAACTTAAAACATTCGTTCTTTTCCTTCCAGACGAATGAAGCCTCAATAGTGTAATCTTACCAGTTATTTGCCAAATATTTGTGTTTGATGCATGCATGCTGTTTGAAACATGTGTAAACAAATCACTACAATTGCTGTTCTGTTTTGTCAAGAAATGGCTAACGGCATGCTACTTCTTCCCGTGTTTGAGTGCATAACAAAATTGAATGTTCTTTTGCGAAACGACCCGTATGCATAAACCATAGGGTACTGGGTATAATAGAATCGTCAAATGAGTTTGTACTAGTTATTGGTGCTCTTTTTTCAGTTTGTTCGTCTGGCAGTCGACACACCCAAAGACGACATTGAAGGTCTGCTGAAGGATAAGTTTGAGGTGGCCTCCAGCTCCAGTCACCCGATTCGCATTCACTGCATCGACTATGACATCTGGCCTTCCGGTGTGAACCACCCAATGCCTACAAGCGAGGACAGCTTGGAGACAATCATCAACACACTCCAGAATGATCTGCGTTCAATGTGCAGAAAAACAGGTACAGGACATGACTTGTGTACAAGTTAAGATCAGAAAAAAAGAATTACAATTGCTGGAAGTGAATTGAATGTCCAACAAGCGTGTCATCGAGCGCCAGACATGTCTCGGATGTTTTACCCACAATTCCCTTTTGATTTAGCACTTCTTTCTTCTCTTCCTCCACTCCCTCACTCCTTCCGCACATGGACATGTATCGGCAATGATGTATTTATCTTTGAAGATAAAATATCAATTTTTTCCTTCAAAACAAAAAGCAGGAAAAAATAGTCTTGAAAGTTCAGCCGCGATGCAAAACTGAAATTCGAAAGTAAATATCTCGCAGTTAGTCAATTAGGCTAATCAAATCTCACAAAACCATGTTTGTAAATATCGTTTCTTTAAGACATTTCTGGAAACGTCGGACACATTTTCAACAGGGTCTACTGATTTTTAATTTTGTACATATTTTGTTATCTGCAGCGGGTGTACTTTTGACATGGAGTGGACTAAAACAAGGCAACATCATGCACGAAGTTCTGGGCAGGATCGTGGAGAAATCGTACAAAGGAGAGAGGCTGCCAATAAACAATATGGCCGCCATCGCCACTCCTTTCTGGAAGGACCTGGACCCGGATGTACGAGAGAAGATACGTCATGCTAAAGTGAGTCTGTTCATCTGTGAAGCGAAGCTGGTTATGTTTTCAGTGGTGTTTGTTCCTGGCTGGCTGACTGACTGACAAGCTGATAGAGTTGAAAACCGGTTAAAAATATATCCTCTTCGAACCGGTTTTTTTAGTCAGTACTCGCATCACTAGTTTCACCTATGCAAACACATATTTATTTGTCAGAATATTCACACACACACGCACGCACGCGCACACATACACTCACACACACAATAAAGAAACTTATGACTTATGACACACACACACACAGACTCAACTCAACACTCAGTCAAAGTCAAAGTCATACACCACCACAAACTAGAAACAGCTACTTTTGGTTTACAAACACCCAATCTGCGCTGAGAATCAGTGTTGTTTTTCGAAAAGAATGCGTTATTCTAAGAAAAACTTACTTTCAGTTTGCAGTTTAAAAAAACCGGTTCACAGCAACTCGAACCGTGTTTTTCGAACCGCAAAAGTTTAGCACCGTTTTTTCGGTTCAAACCGGTTTCCCCCCCCCCCCCCCCCCCCCCTTACAAGTTGACCATGTATGGTAACACAATAGCGTTTGAATGGAGGAACATACGACCCTCAAATTTTGCATACAGATATCTAGGCCAAAATCGAAAATAAAGGTCATTGGTTAATGGTCAAGGTAAAAAAATGTTCGACTTATTGTGTATCAAAATGAAGTGATTAGTTTCTTGTTTTAATTGGCAAATAATTGGAGATTAAAAAAAATATATGAATGCACATGTTGCGTGCAATTTTTTTTCCAGGGAGGAAAGATTCGTTTGGAAAAAGACAAGACCGAAGATGGCGGTCGTTCCGCCATAGGGCAAGAGATTTCACAGTACGCCACCCACTTCTTGTTTTTAGACTACTCGGCTGAACTGCAGCAGACTCCCCTTCATTCGCTCCAGCATTTCCACTACAGGATGATTGAGGCCATAGAAAACGGTGAGTGATATCGATAATAAACCATCCAGTCACATATTTTATGTTTACCTACCTATGGTCTTCCGGGCATATCTGGCACGTTTGTGTTCTACAACATCACTCAGCTTTCCTTTTCCAGCGAACATTTTGCGCATCTGTTTCGGGAGGAACATTTAGTTAATCTATATTTTCATTAGTGTTTTAAGGCAACTTTAGTTTACCATAAGTAACTTTTCATAAATAATAGTCAAGAATATATTGTAGTATGTGCGTAAATTAGTTTTTGTTTAGTTAAAATTGCCAGATTTTCACTCATGAGCAATTTTATTTATGTTTGCGGTACTAAGTGAACATTTTCTACTAAATATGTTTCATGATACTGCTCAACAAAAATGTTTTTTACAATTAATATGATGAAAGA
>JAGGCT020002452.1:0-10000 GCA_017654935.2 Phymorhynchus buccinoides | reverse complement strand
GAGTGGCCGGTAACGCAAAACCTGGACATGTCACGGTACATGACTCTGGACATGGCACAAGAACTGGCACAAAACGAAGACGCGAAGACACAAGTCGCGCAGTCGGCTCATGCAGATACTCAACACGTTAATGGAAGGGCGAGTAAAACCCCAACGCCAGCTCACAGCTTGGTAATAGATAAACAAGCGCCTGCACAACCAAACTTAGCAAGTCCTGAGCTCACAGACGACGACAGAGACTCCCCGATCTCGGAACGAACGCAGGATGAAAGAGGGGGCATGTGGGACACAGATGAAGACCTGGGTTCAGCAGGGAGCCACTTGGACGAGGAACGCGGGCAGGTGCACCATCAGTGTACTCAAACCCCCGACCAACAGGACAAGTAGCTGACAGCAAAAACACTTAGCTTAAAGGTGGATCCTGACGGATGGGTGTTTTCAAGAAACATGTCGAGATCACCAGAAAGACAGCCTTTTCAACGATCGGAACACTCACTTTGCTCTGGTTTCCTAGAAATTAAACCGTAAAAACGGCGATTCCTCCTTGGCGGAGATGCCGGAGAGAGTAGCCATTTTGGATGGGGTGGGTTGAGGTCACTCATTGTGGTTGAAGCGCTTTCGTTTTTGTTGTTGTAGTGCAGTAAAAAAAAAGGAGGTATTTCCTTTGTTGTGAGCGAAACTCCTTTACATAAACTGTATAAAATATAAAAATAATGAAATAAAAAGCCTTGTATTCCGAACATTTTGTGCAGACGATTTGGTCTAAACGCAGGCGGCCATTAGAAAAGAGACAGCACAAATTCTTTGGGTGAAAGAATTCTGCCAAGGAGGAATCGCCAATTTGACGGTTTGATTTCTAGGAAACCAGAGCAAAGTGAATGTTGCAATCTCTGTAAAGGGTGTTTTCCTGGTGATCTGGACGTGCTTCTTACAAAAACTCATCCGTCAGGGTGCCCTTTTAGGGTCTCTGGTGTACACGTTAACAATATTCACAAAATATCGCTATTTCCCCATGGCAACACAGTGATAGGCCACTCATGAAATGACTTACAACTCACTGCGTTGCCACGGGGAAATAGTGATATTTTGTGAATGTTGTTAACGTGTACACAGACCTTTACGCGAATGTTTTCGCTGACAGTAAATAAAAGACAGGACATGGACAAAAACTGAACGATGGTGTTGAGCTACCTTCTGATTATAAAGCTTATATAGTTTCAAAACAAACAACAACAACAAACAACAACAACGCGTTAACAGATATAAGGCTACATACACACTGAACGTTCAAAGGTTTACAAGCTAAAACACACGCATCAAGTGTAAAAATGATCTTAAAAAATCAAACCCGGATATGATAAGCTGCAAGTCACCTAGGCCCTTGGCTTACAAACCATGGATGAATGTGGTTCTTTGCTTTCCCTGGTGTGTTTGTTTGTTTCAAAATTCAACCAAAGTTCCAGAATTCATAGCGACAGTCGCCTGTCAATTTTGTTACTGTCGTCCGCCCCTCATAAGTGGGGAAGAAGGACTGTACTTTTGTTGTGGATTTTGTTATTTTTAATAAAAAATTGTATGTGAACCGCTGAAGAGAATCGCTTCACATTTTGTGTGGTGATTCATTATCTGGAACAGAAGAGACATGAAAACAAATAATAACTGTGCTGACCTTGACCTTGAAATGTTACCTCGAAGTAGTACATTTCTTGTGGTGGCCATATATTTTAACATTTTTAGAGTTACAGTCTCCGAACTTGGTATGTGAGTATATTGGTAATTGGTATATTTGTGATTATAAATATTGGGTACTGATTATGGTATTGGCCTTGATTTGTGACCTTAGATAGGTCAAATTATTGTCTGAGCCATGCCTTTTACAATTTCACAATTACACCACCACCACCACCCAAACAAAGAGTGGTAAGTAGGTAGATTGACAGATTGACTTGAGGTCATGTCTGGTACAAAGTATTAATGACCTTGATCTTAACTTTTGACCTTGTTGGTTTATTTTATTATATATATTAGCTTGGCTGTAGTCTAAAATCCGCTGGTCGAACACACCTATAACCTTAAAATACATGTATATTCTTCCGCAGCATCACCCATGGAATTTTAGAAGAGACAACTTTTACACGGTAAAGCGAAAGGGAGAGCAGATTGCTAAAACCCCTTGGCCATATACCCCTATAACCACACATCCTTGATCAGGGTCGTCTTAGAAAGTTGTTGGTGTGTGCACCCAGTGGCAACGAAAAAGTTGTCATTTGGTCAAAATTTACCGCCCCCCCCCCCCCCTTTCCTTCCTCATCAGTCACACAAAAATCATGCAAATAAAAAAAAAAAAAAAACGGGTGCCCCACCTCTGGCTGCGACACACTCTTCATGTGGGAGCAACCCGAATTTCACAGAGACGCCTCTGTGACTATAAAGTACAAAATACCAATCCCAAATACCATTTAGAAGAGCTTGCTTTTAACTAGTAAAAGTGAAAGTGAGAGCAGAGTGCTATAAAACCCGTTGGCCATTATGCCCCTATAACCACACATCCCTGATCAGTGCCGTCTTACAAATGCAGTGGGGGACATTTTCGAAGGGACCAGTGGTAAAATAAGAGAAAGGACTGGTCAGAACTGCGTGGGTGTGAAGACGGGGACATGTGTCTGTCGGTCGGCGACACCCTTGTTAATGTTGATGATGTATATGCAAGCTTACCAACGATACAGGCAGAAAGCTCCGAGGTGAGCCTATATTTTAGCTGAGTGAAACTGTTATAAAATTCGTTCTCTCATCGATACAGGCAATGTTTTGGGGTTAAGATCGAAATGATGTGTCGTGCTCATTAATTAAAGTAGGCCCTGTGCTTCACGAAGGGTCGTGTTGACGTCAGGGTTTCTTTTGACGATGTTGCCTCGTGATGTGATGACATCAGGGTTTCTTGTGACGATGTTGCCTCGTGATGTCATGACGTCAGGGTTTCTTGTGACGATGTTGCCTCGTGATGTCATGACGTCAGGGTTTCTTGTGACGATGTTGCCTCGTGATGTCATGACGTCAGGGTTTCTTGTGAAGATGTTGCCTCGTGATGTCATGACGTCGGTTTTTTTGTGACAATGTTGCCTCGTGATGTGATGACGTCAGTCAACTCGATACTTTTCACCATTTAGGTGGTTTGGGATCTGGGATGTATGTGGATAATGCTCAATGCAGGAGATAATGAAACAAAAGATCAAAGTTGTTGATGTGTGCGTGCGTGCGTGCATGTGTGCGTGCGTGCGTGCGTGCGTGTGTGTGTGTCTGTGTGTGCGTGTGCGTGCGTGCGTGCGTGCGCGTGTGTGCATGTATGCGCGCGCGCATGCATTTCTGTTCAACGGAAGAAACGGTGATAGACAAGCACATGACAGGGTGCTTGGCAGTGAATGTCTTTGCATTTGGTTGGAGTGTAGAGTGATATCTTGGCAAATTTTCGTTATTGGACTTTTCTTCTGACCACCGTTTGCAACATTGAAGTAATTGGCAGCTTTTTTTTAAACAGTCAAAGCGGCGACATTATAGTTTTGAATTACGCCTACTCAAAAAAAGTAAAATATTCACAGATGATTGTTTCCCATATTAACCGAGAAGTACGCTTGCAAGACTTCTCGTATAAAGCGGAAGTGGTTACGGAGGTGCTGGCATGTTTCGATTGGCTTAAAAAAACAAGCGAACACACGAACAGGAACACCCCTCCCCCCAGCTAAAACCGGAAATGACGTCACAAAACTAACACACGGACAATGTCGCCCTTGCTATGGCCCAAACGGCTAGGAAAGGAGTGTGGTGATGTTCATCTTAAATGGTCTGGCAATTATTCCAAGTTATATAAACGAAGTTATGTCCCACTCATTGATGCAGCGTTTTAATTTTTACTTGTATTTCGCCTGGCTTTGCTGAAATGCAGTGGGAAGTTGCACGACACAATTTCTTTACAAAATTCACAATATGAAAGAGTGTGTTAAGAAAAAAAAATCACACACACACGCGCGCGCGCACACGCACGCATACACGCACCCACGCACGCACGTACGCACGCACGCACACACCACACATACACACACACACGCACGCACGCTCGCACGCACGCACACGCACACACACACACACACACACACACACGCACGCACGCACGCACGCACGCACGCACGCACGCACGCACATACACACACACACACACACACACACACACGCACACACGCACACACGCACGCACGCACACTCGCACACACGCACGTACGCACGCACGCACGCACGCACGTACGCACGCACAACACACACACACACACACACACACACGCACGCACGCACGCACGCGCACGCACGCACACGCACACACACACACACACACACACACACTCACACACACTCAATAACGGTTACGCAGATGATGATCATATCACAATATAGGCCTTACACGTCTGCTTAAGCAGTGCATTACAATGTAAGTGTGATCACTACCAAGAAGTGTCACGCCATTCGGAAGTGCCAGCTGGCGGTGCTAGCATTTTCACTTGCCCCAGAGTGTAACAGAAACCGGAAATGACGCTGACAAAACACTTTTCTTATGCGTATGTGGGCCCTGTCGCATGAAAAAAGGTAGCTCGTAAAAATAAGTAGCTCGCTACCTATGACAGTGTGTATTTGCGACATTGAGCATGAACCACAAATTTCACTTTTTTTCTAGGGTTAGGGATAGGGTTAGGGTTAGGTAAATGGTTAAAGTACAGAAAAAGTGAAATTTGTGATTGTCGCAAATACAGACTCTCATAGTAGCGAGCTACTTATTTTTACGAGCTACCTTTTTTCATGCGACAGGCCCTACGTTATTACCAGCCGCGAAAGAAGAGAGCGAAGCTGGCAATGTTTTCACTGCTGTCTGTGGCTTTACCAGCCGCGAACGATGAGAGCGAAGCTGGCAATGTTTTGACTGCTGTCCGTGGCTATCTATCTATGTACCACGATATCGTTTGCATGGAGAGACATAGGGCGCTCCCATTTTTCTTGCGGATAGGTACTACAAAATATCTAGGCCAAGTTCGAAAATGAAGGTCATAGGTGAAAGGTCAAGGTCATTGGAGCCGAAAATGCTGCTGAGCGCCTGGCGCGATAACGTTTGATCTAGGATGCTCAAATTGTGCATGGAGATAGGTAGTTTTGGATATCTAAGCCAGATTTGAAAATGAAGGTCATAGGTCAAAGGTCAAGGTCATTGGAGCCAAAATGCTGCTGAGCGCCTGGCATGATAACGTTTGATCTAGGATGCTCAAATTGTGCATGGAGATAGGTAGTTTGGATATCTAAGCCAGATTTGAAAATGAAGGTCATAGGTCAAAGGGCAAGGTCATTGGAGCCGAAAATGCTGCTGAGCGCCTGGCGCGATAACGTTTGATCTAGGATGCTCAAATTGTGCATGCAGATAGGTAGTTTGGATATCTAAGCCAGATTTGAAAATGAAGGTCAAAGGTCAAAGGTTAAAACAAAGACAAGAAACAGCAGCCGAAAATGTTGCCGAGCATTTGGGCCTGTATTCACATTGCAATATCTGAAAGGTTCGTTACCAGCTGCGAGACGAAGCAGTGCAGCCGAAAATACTGCCGTGCGGCTGGTGATCTAGCGTCTTAAAGCTCTAGATAGGCCATATGTGCATGTTAAAGACCCCCCCACGTCACGTGTCAAAATCACACTTTTCACGTGTTTGGCCTCTTATAGCTGGCAACAAATCTTAAGAAATCTTCGTAGCCTAAGAGGGAATGTGACACGTGACGCGGGGGGTCTTTACGTTTTCATTGGGCATACTATTACATGCCGTGCGCCATGATAATCTGATTTATATGGTGTACGTAAAGATTTATAAAACGAACAGCAACTACTAAAGTACGTAAACGGTATCGGCTAAGTTTTCGAGTAGTTCATAAGTCATAAGTCATAAGTTTCTTTATTGTCCATTGGCATTGTACAACGCACATGGAAACTTGTCTTCCACCGTGTAAAATACAAATATTAAATAAAAGTATGAAACATAAATTTACATTAACAAATAGACTATGTAACTCTCACACCACACCCAATCATTCATCCGCTCTCCGCTATCTTGTTCATTAGTGTTATTACATTGTTATCCGGGGTATGCTGTTATGTGTATGCTTACAGAATTCACGGAATAACTGCAGAATTCATCGAATAGGTAACCTAACATGGATGTGTGTGGTGGGTTTCAGTTGTGTAAGAGTCGATTTGCATTTTGTTGGTTATGTACCTACTGAGAGTTGCATAGATAAAACGTTTTGGTTCAAATGAAGCACTCTAGGCCTAGTGCAATACCTTTATGTATGGTAATGTTGTTGTTGTTGTTGGTGGTGGTGGATTACCCTGGCTAAAAGACTCCAGGGATCATCCGAACAGCGGAAGCACTTGAACACTCAAGTCAAGTCAAGTACACTTTATTATCTCAGCACAGCAGAGAAATTACTTTCAAGCGCAACATTAAATCATTTAAAAAAAATAAAAAATATATATATAGTTTTCACAAACCCAATAACAGAAAGCATGATTCATTCTGTCACATGACATTAAATTAGGAACACATTTAAAATAACCAACAATGCAATCAATAGAAGCATAATAACATAGGCCTAATAAAAATTATAACATTAAGATACACGGAATCAGATTATGAGCATTCAAATCAAGACCAAGATCAACCAAGACCACCATATCACAGAATCTCACATCGTGAATAAATTATGCATATCTTTAATGTGGGATTAGATTAGAAGCATTCAAATTAAGTGCAAGCGCATCAGCTACAGATGATAATATTACGTGAGTGACCGTTTTTGATTACCCCGCGATGCGGGCAGCCACACTCTGTCTTCGGGGGATTTTGGAAACTGATGATGTTATGATAGGAGCTTGTCATGGCTAAAGACAATCCCCGCATATTAATGCTTAGCATAACATTTTGATGTAGCCTTGGTGTTCTAGCCTATGTCAACTGGTCTGACACACAAGGCGAGGTATGGTTATCAAAATGGAAAAACTGCAAACATTTCCTCGCAAAAAGAATTCGTTCCAGTTTTCAAATGAGCGACTGCTTGATTTCTTTTCCTAAGCTAGCAATAACTGAATCAAAATATAGTCATAAAATTGAAGGGCACAAATATCTGGAGACGACTGGACAGTTAGGCTACTTGTAGCATTGTATCTGATTTAAAATAAAATCCAAACAAACAAACAAAACATAAGATGGTAAGAAAACATAGACCTATACATGGTGCTTCCAGTGCAACACCAAGATGAAAACGAAAGCAAAAATCAAACAATATTTCATAATTTTGTAAAGGAAATAAAAGCGCAAGTTAAATGTCATGCTCCTAGTATATTTCAAATGATCTTCCCTCACTTTTCATTAGGTAGCCTAATGGCTACGAGTGAAGGTCAAGAGAGATCATAGTATGATCAAGTTAGGGCTACTAATGAAAGTCAAGGGAGATCATTCATGACTGGAATAAGGTGCATTTGTGTTTTAAAACTATCCCTTTATCAGCAGGAAAATCCCGAATAATTACATGTTAAAAACCCCCCTCATTAGTTGACCCTTTTTGACTATGCCAAATTTGGTTTAAGTCCATCCATTATCATTTAAATAATAAGTACCAATGTAATGATCAAATAAGCTTCACTGGGATTATATTAATATGGCTTGCTGTTTCATAAATCTGACACCACAGGCTGCAACTAGAGGACGTGAAGAACCATTCTGTCATGTTTCATTAAGATCAGACGTAAGATACAGTCGTACACATACATACAGAGAAGCGGACAGAGAAACGCACAGGCCCCTGTTCACATTGCAATGTACTCCCCTTCTATTTAATAATAATAATAATACATAGTATTTATATTGCGCCTTTCTTTAGAATTAAACTCAAGGCGCTCACATTCACTGATTTACACGCAAGTGGGCTAACATACACATTCATTCGATCATCATCTAGTTAATGTGAACAGTTACAGAGAGAAAGCTCTTTGAAACAAGTGAGTTTTCATTTGGGTTTTGAAAGCGGAAAGTGCGGAATTGTGATGGAGGTGAACAGGCAATTAATTAAGGAATTCCAGACAGTGGGGGCGCAAAAACTAAAACTGCGCCGTCCAAAAGACTTTAAATTCACTTTAGGAACTTTCAACAGTTTGGCATGGGAAGATTGGAGTGAGCGAGAAGGAGTGTAAGTTTGGAGAGCACTTGAGAGGTAGGATGGTAGGGTCTGTTCAAAGTGGCGGAATGCAATGACTGCCAGTTTGTACTCTAAATAAACAAAACTGCACTGGCAGCCAGTGCAGCTCCCTGAGGAGTGGTGTGACATGGTCACGTCTTCGCTTTCGGAGTATGAGCCGAGCCGCGCTGTTTTAGATTCTTTGTAAATGATCAATTTCTTCCTTTGGAAGACCGAAGTGAACAGAGTTGCAGAAATCAAGGCGAACTGTGATAAGAGCTGTAGCAAGGCGGTTGCATGAGCTAGTTGAGAGGAATGACCGAATGAACGCAATACGTCTCAGTTCGAGAAAACATGAACGGCAAACATTACTGATATGATCATGCATTGAAAGGGTTTGGTCACTTGTAACCCCAAGATACTTAACTGATGATTTGAAGGGAACAGTGCTACCTCCAATGTCTGCTGACTCACTGTCGATTGTTACTAGACGACCGGAAGAACCAACAGGCAGGACCTCTGTCTTATCCGTGTTAAGCTTTCACTTGTTGCTGTTCATCCATCCTAGCACATCATTGACACACGTCTCAATGCCAGTCTGAATGGGAGGGGAATCCACAGGGGCACCACTCTGTTACACCTCAGTATCATCGGCATATTTGTGGAAATCGCATGCATGTGCAACAATCACATCAGACAATAGCTGTGAGGAGAGCGTAAAGGGAACAGGTCCCAAAACTGAACCTTGTGGGACTCCATATCTGAGAGATGAGTAAGCTGACAGAACTCCATTTACCATGACAGAGAACGTACGGTCACTTATGTAAGACATGAACAAATCAAGCACGACACCTCGTATTGAAAACGTTACCTCTAAACGCGTTAAAAGAAATACAGTAGTCAAGTGTGTCAAATGCTGCGCTGAGGTCAAAAAACGCAATCAGAGAAACAAGTCTCTGATCAGCCTTTAAAAGAAGGCCGTTCATGACCCCCAGCACAGCAATCTCAACACTATTTACCCCTGTTCTACAGAAATGGGAATTAAAAAAAGTCATAACGATAATGAATGATACTAGAGCAATCATCATCATCATCATCACCACCACCATTACCACCACCACCACCACCATCATCATCATATGTATTCCTAAACGCCAACTTCCCACGAACTTTTTAAGCAAACATTTCCGTAACGAACAATCTCAAAAGGATGTTTACGAATGCTTGGAACAGAGCCAATAGATTTCCCCCTCTACTGGCCCTGGCTTGGAACCCCTGTCGACGAGAAGGTGCAATTAATAAAAAAAAAGATTGCCTAGAAGTTCTGAGCGAGCGTTGCGTGACGCTGCGCTCAAGCAACTTCATTGAATGTGCTCTGTTTGTATTTTATAAAGCAACCTTTGAACAGAAAAGGACAGTTTGTAACACTGTGTTCGACTGCAAACATTGCCTTGAGTTCAGGCTGTTTCATCTGCATTTTCTGCATCCCTTACTAAGTGCTGTGAGTATAATTGTGCATCAATGTTGATGAACATAAAGAACATAAAGAACAAAACAACCCAGTCAACACAACCAGGTCGGTTTAGACTTTCGATTGGAAAGAAAGGTCACACACGTTTCGGAGGATAGTGCCTATCTCCGTTGTCATTGTGAGGCTAAAGAATAAAAGAGCAAATCGACCTGGGCCTGTATTCACGTTGATATAGCATGAGACGTAGCATGATGCTAACTTAGAAGCTCTTCCAATGTCC
>JAGGCT020002451.1:0-28171 GCA_017654935.2 Phymorhynchus buccinoides | reverse complement strand
TTCAGTTTTTCATGGATTTTGACTTCAGTGTTTCATGGATGGACTTCAGTTTTTCATGGATGGACTTCAGTTTTTCATGGATGGACTTCAGTGTTTCATGGATGGACTTCAGTTTTTCATGGATGGACTTCAGTGTTTCATGGATGGGACATCAGTGTAGTGATGGTGGACATCAGTGTAGTGAGTGTAGTGAAGTGGACATCAGTGTAGTGAGTGGACATCAGTGTAGTGAGGTGGACATCAGTGTAGTGAAGTGGACATCAGTGTAGTGAGTGTGGACATCAGTGTAGTGAAGTGGACATCAGTGTAGTGAAGTGGACATCAGTGTAGTGAAGTGGACATCAGTGTAGTGAAGTGGACATCAGTGTAGTGAAGTGGACATCAGTGTAGTGAAGTGGACATCAGTGTAGTGAAGTGGACATCAGTGTAGTGAAGTGGACATCAGTGTAGTGAAGTGGACATCAGTGTAGTGTGGTGGACATCAGTGTAGTGTGGTGGACATCAGTGTAGTGTGGACATGGACATCAGTGTAGTGTGATGGACATCAGTGTTGTGTGGTGGACATCAGTGTAGTGTGATGGACTTCAGTTTTTCATGGATTTTGACTTCAGTGTTTCATGGATGGACTTCAGTGTTTCATGGATGGACTTCAGTTTTTCATGGATGGACTTCAGTTTTTCATGGATGGACTTCAGTGTTTCATGGATGGACTTCAGTGTTTCATGGTGGACATCAGTGTAGTGAAGTGGACATCAGTGTAGTGAAGTGGACATCAGTGTAGTGAAGTGATGGACATCAGTGTAGTGAAGTGGACATCAGTGTAGTGAAGTGGACATCAGTGTAGTGAAGTGGACATCAGTGTAGTGAAGTGGACATCAGTGTAGTGAAGTGGACATCAGTGTAGTGTGAGTGTGACATCAGTGTAGTGAGGTGGACATCAGTGTAGTGTGACTGGAGGTGTAGTGAAGTTCAGTTTGAGGTGGAATCAGTGTAGTGTTGGACATCAGTGTTTCATGGATGGACATCAGTGTTCATGGATGGACACAGGACATCAGTGTAGTGTGGTGGACATCAGTGTAGTGTGGTGGACATCAGTGTAGTGTGGACTTCAGTGTTTTTTTATGGATTTTGACTTCAGTGTTTCATGGATGGACTTCAGTTTTTCATGGATGGACTTCAGTTTTTCATGGATGGACTTCAGTTTTTCATGGATTCACTTCAGTGTTTCATGGATGGACTTCAGTGTTTCATGGATGTGGACATCAGTGTAGTGAGATGGACATCAGTGTAGTGTAGTGAGGTGGACATCAGTGTAGTGAAGTGGACATCAGTGTAGTGAAGTGGACATCAGTGTAGTGAAGTGGACATCAGTGTAGTGAGGTGGACATCAGTGTAGTGTAGTGAGTGGACATCAGTGTAGTGAGGTGGACATCAGTGTAGTGAGATGGACATCAGTGTAGTGTGGTGGACATCAGTGTAGTGAGGTGGACATCAGTGTAGTGAAGTGGACATCAGTGTAGTGTGGTGGACATCAGTGTAGTGTGAACATCAGTGTATGTTTCAGTTTTTCATGGATTTTGACTTCAGTGTTTCATGGATGGACTTCAGTTTTTCATGGATGGACATCAGTGTTTCATGAAGTGGACATCAGTGTAGTGAAGTGGACATCAGTGTAGTGAAGTGGACATCAGTGTAGTGAAGTGGACATCAGTGTAGTGAGGTGGACATCAGTGTAGTGAAGTGGACATCAGTGTAGTGAAGTGGACATCAGTGTAGTGAGGTGGACATCAGTGTAGTGAGGTGGACATCAGTGTAGTGAAGTGGACATCAGTGTAGTGTGGTGGACATCAGTGTAGTGAAGTGGACATCAGTGTAGTGAACATGACATCAGTGTAGTGTGGTGGACATCAGTGTAGTTTTGACTTCAGTGTTTCATGGATGGACTTCAGTGTTTCATGGATGACTTCAGTTTTTCACTTCAGTGGATTCATGGATTGACTTCAGTGTTTCATGGATGGACTTCAGTTTTCATGGATGGACTTCAGTTTTTCATGGATGGACTTCAGTGTTTCATGGATTTTGACTTCAGTGTTTCATGTAGTGGATCAGTGTAGTGAGGTGGACATCAGTGTAGTGAATTGGACATCAGTGTAGTGAAGTGGACATCAGTGTAGTGAAGTGGTGGACATCAGTGTAGTGAAGTGGACATCAGTGTAGTGAAGTGGACATCAGTGTAGTGAGGTGGACATCAGTGTAGTGAAGTGGACATCAGTGTAGTGAAGTGGACATCAGTGTAGTGAAGTGGACATCAGTGTAGTGAAGTGGACATCAGTGTAGTGTGGTGGACATCAGTGTAGTGACATCAGTGGACATCAGTGTAGTGTGGTGGACATCAGTGTAGTGTGGTGGACATCAGTGTAGTGTGGTGGACATCAGTGTAGTGTGACTTCAGTTCTTCATGGATTTTGACTTCAGTGTTTCATGGATGGACTTCAGTTTTTCATGGATGGACTTCAGTTTTTCATGGATGGACTTCAGTTTTCATGGATGGACTTCAGTTTTTCATGGATTTTTTCATGGACATCAGTGTAGTGAGGTGGACATCAGTGTAGTGAAGTGGACATCAGTGTAGTGAAGTGGACATCAGTGTAGTGAAGTGGACATCAGTGTAGTGAAGTGGACATCAGTGTAGTGAAGTGGACATCAGTGTAGTGAAGTGGACATCAGTGTAGTGAAGTGGACATCAGTGTAGTGAAGTGGACATCAGTGTAGTGAAGTGGACATCAGTGTAGTGAAGTGGACATCAGTGTAGTGAAGTGGACATCAGTGTAGTGTGGTGGACATCAGTGTAGTGTGGTGGACATCAGTGTAGTGTGACTTCAGTTTTTCATGGATTTTGACTTCAGTGTTTCATGGATGGACTTCAGTTTTTCATGGATGGACTTCAGTTTTTCATGGATGGACTTCAGTGTTTCATGGATGGACTTCAGTTTTTCATGGATGGACTTCAGTTTTTCATGGATGGACTTCAGTGTAGTGATGGTGGACATCAGTGTAGTGAAGGTGGACATCAGTGTAGTGAAGTGGACATCAGTGTAGTGAAGTGGACATCAGTGTAGTGAAGTGGACATCAGTGTAGTGAAGTGGACATCAGTGTAGTGAAGTGGACATCAGTGTAGTGAGGTGGACATCAGTGTAGTGAAGTGGACATCAGTGTAGTGAGGTGGACATCAGTGTAGTGTGGACATCAGTGTAGTGAAGTGGACATCAGTGTAGTGAAGTGGACATCAGTGTAGTGGTGGACATCAGTGTAGTTTGGCGGACATCAGTGTAGTGTGTTGGACATCAGTGTAGTGTGAGTTCATGGACTTCAGTGGATTTTGATTTTGACTTCAGTGTTTCATGGATGGACTTCAGTTTTTCATGGATGGACTTCAGTGTTTCATGGATGGACTTCAGTGTTTCATGGATGGACTTCAGTTTTCATGGATGGACTTCAGTGTTTCATGGATTTTGACTTCAGTGTTTCATGGATGGGACATCAGTGTAGTGAGGTGGACATCAGTGTAGTGAAGTGGACATCAGTGTAGTGAAGTGGACATCAGTGTAGTGAAGTGGACATCAGTGTAGTGAAGTGGACATCAGTGTAGTGAAGTGGACATCAGTGTAGTGAGGTGGACATCAGTGTAGTGAAGTGGACATCAGTGTAGTGAGGTGGACATCAGTGTAGTGAAGTGGACATCAGTGTAGTGAAGTGGACATCAGTGTAGTGTGGTGGACATCAGTGTAGTGTGGTGGACATCAGTGTAGTGTGGTGGACATCAGTGTAGTGTGGTGGACATCAGTGTAGTGTGACTTCAGTGTTTTTTCATGGATTTTGACTTCAGTGTTTCATGGATGGACTTCAGTTTTTCATGGATGGACTTCAGTTTTTCATGGATTTGACTTCAGTGTTTCATGGATGGACTTCAGTTTTTCATGGATGGACTTCAGTGTTTCATGGATGGACATCAGTGTAGTGAAGGATGGACATCAGTGTAGTGAAGTGGACATCAGTGTAGTGAAGTGGACATCAGTGTAGTGAAGTGGACATCAGTGTAGTGAAGTGGACATCAGTGTAGTGAAGTGGACATCAGTGTAGTGAAGTGGACATCAGTGTAGTGAAGTGGACATCAGTGTAGTGAAGTGGACATCAGTGTAGTGAAGTGGACATCAGTGTAGTGAAGGTGGACATCAGTGTAGTGGATGTGGACATCAGTGTAGTGGAGTGGACTTCAGTGTTTATGGATGGACTTCAGTTTACATGGATGTTATCAGTGTGGTGGATGGACATCAGTGTAGTGAGGTGGACATCAGTGTAGTGTAGTGATGGTGGACATCAGTGTAGTGTGGTGGACATCAGTGTAGTGAGGTGGACATCAGTGTAGTGAAGTGGACATCAGTGTAGTGAAGTGGACATCAGTGTAGTGTGGTGGACATCAGTGTAGTGAAGTGGACATCAGTGTAGTGAAGTGGACATCAGTGTACATCAGGACATCAGTGTAGTGTGGTGGACATCAGTGTAGTGTGGTGGACATCAGTGTAGTGTGACTTCAGTGTGGACATTTGTATGGATTGGACTTCAGTGTTTTTATGGATTTCACTTCAGTGTTTCATGGATGGACTTCAGTTTTTCATGGATTTTGACTTCAGTTTTTCATGGATGGACTTCAGTGTTTCATGGATGGACTTCACATCAGTGTAGTGAAGTGGACATCAGTGTAGTGAAGTGGACATCAGTGTAGTGAAGTGGACATCAGTGTAGTGAAGTGGACATCAGTGTAGTGAAGTGGACATCAGTGTAGTGAAGTGGACATCAGTGTAGTGAAGTGGACATCAGTGTAGTGAAGTGGACATCAGTGTAGTGAAGTGGACATCAGTGTAGTGAAGTGGACATCAGTGTAGTGAAGTGGACATCAGTGTAGTGAAGTGGACATCAGTGTAGTGAAGTGGACATCAGTGTAGTGAAGTGGACATCAGTGTAGTGAAGTGGACATCAGTGTAGTGGACATCAGTGTAGTGTGATGTGGAACATCAGTGTTGTTAGGTGGACATCAGTGTAGTGTGGACTTCAGTGTTTCATGGATGGACTTCAGGATTTTGACTTCACTGTTTCATGGATGGACTTCAGTTTTTCATGGATGGACTTCAGTTTTTCATGGATGGACTTCAGTGTTTCATGGATGTTGACTTCAGTGTTTCATGGATGGACATCAGTGTAGTGAAGTGGACATCAGTGTAGTGGACATCAGTGTAGTGGACATCAGTGTAGTGAAGTGGACATCAGTGTAGTGAAGTGGACATCAGTGTAGTGAAGTGGACATCAGTGTAGTGAGGTGGACATCAGTGTAGTGAAGTGGACATCAGTGTAGTGAAGTGGACATCAGTGTAGTGAAGTGGACATCAGTGTAGTGTGGTGGACATCAGTGTAGTGTGATGAACATCAGTGTAGTGTGGTGGACATCAGTGTAGTGTGACTTCAGTTATTCATGGATTTTGACTTCACTGTTTCATGGATGGACTTCAGTTTTTCATGGATGTACTTCAGTTTTTCATGGAGTTTGACTTCACTGTTTCATGGATGGACTTCAGTTTTCATGGATGGACTTCAGTTTTTCATGGATTTTGACTTCAGTGTTTCATGTGATGGACTTCAGTGTATCAGTGTAGTGAGGTGGACATCAGTGTAGTGAAGTGGACATCAGTGTAGTGAAGTGGACATCAGTGTAGTGAAGTGGACATCAGTGTAGTGAGTGTGGACATCAGTGTAGTGAAGTGGACATCAGTGTAGTGAAGTGGACATCAGTGTAGTGTGGTGGACATCAGTGTAGTGAGGTGGACATCAGTGTAGTGTGACATCAGTGTTTCATGGAGTGGACTTCAGTGTTTCATGGATGGACTTCAGTGTTTCATGGATGGACTTCAGACATCAGTGTAGTGTGATGGACATCAGTGTAGTGTGGTGGACATCAGTGTAGTGTGGTGGACATCAGTGTAGTGAAGTGGACATCAGTGTAGTGAAGTGGACATCAGTGTAGTGAAGTGGACATCAGTGTAGTGATGGTGGACATCAGTGTAGTGAAGTGGACATCAGTGTAGTGAAGTGGACATCAGTGTAGTGAAGTGGACATCAGTGTAGTGATGGTGGACATCAGTGTAGTGAAGGTGGACATCAGTGTAGTGAAGTGGACATCAGTGTAGTGAAGTGGACATCAGTGTAGTGTGGTGGACATCAGTGTAGTGGAGTGGACATCAGTGTAGTGAAGTGGACATCAGTGTAGTGAAGTGGACATCAGTGTAGTGAAGTGGACATCAGTGTAGTGAGGTGGACATCAGTGTAGTGAAGTGGACATCAGTGTAGTGAAGTGGACATCAGTGTAGTGAAGTGGACATCAGTGTAGTGTAGTGTGGTGGACATCAGTGTAGTGTAGTGACATCAGTGTAGTGTCGTGTACATCAGTGTAGTGTGACTTCAGTGTTTCATGGATGGACTTCAGTGACTTCAGTGTTTCATGGATGGACTTCAGTTTTTCATGGATGGACTTCAGTTTTTCATGGATGGACTTCAGTGTTTCATGGATGGACTTCAGTTTTTCATGGATGGACTTCAGTGTTTCATGGATGGACTTCAGTGTAGTGGAGTGGACATCAGTGTAGTGAAGTGGACATCAGTGTAGTGAAGTGGACATCAGTGTAGTGAAGTGGACATCAGTGTAGTGAAGTGGACATCAGTGTAGTGAAGTGGACATCAGTGTAGTGAAGTGGACATCAGTGTAGTGAAGTGGACATCAGTGTAGTGAAGTGGACATCAGTGTAGTGAAGTGGACATCAGTGTAGTGAAGTGGACATCAGTGTAGTGTGGTGGACATCAGTGTAGTTCATGGTGGACATCAGTGTGATGACATCAGTGTAGTGTGGTGGACATCAGTGTAGTGTGACTTCAGTGTTTTTTTAATGGATTTTGACTTCACTGTTTCATGGATGGACTTCAGTTTTTCATGGATGGACTTCAGTTTTTCATGGATTTTGACTTCAGTGTTTCATGGATGGACATCAGTGTAGTGATGGATGGACATCAGTGTAGTGAAGTGGACATCAGTGTAGTGAAGTGGACATCAGTGTAGTGAAGTGGACATCAGTGTAGTGAAGTGGACATCAGTGTAGTGAAGTGGACATCAGTGTAGTGAAGTGGACATCAGTGTAGTGAAGTGGACATCAGTGTAGTGAAGTGGACATCAGTGTAGTGAAGTGGACATCAGTGTAGTGAGGTGGACATCAGTGTAGTGTGACTTCAGTGTGGACATCAGTGTGGACTTCAGTGTTTGAAGTTGACTTCAGTGTTTCATGGATGGACTTCAGTGTTTCATGGATGGACTTCAGTTTTTCATGGATGGACTTCAGTTTTTCATGGATTTTGACTTCAGTGTTTCATGGATGGACTTCAGTGTTTCATGGATGGACATCAGTGTAGTGAGGTGGACATCAGTGTAGTGAAGTGGACATCAGTGTAGTGAAGTGGACATCAGTGTGATGTGAAGTGGACATCAGTGTAGTGAGGTGGACATCAGTGTAGTGAAGGTGGACATCAGTGTAGTGACATCAGTGTAGACATCAGTGTAGTGAAGTGGACATCAGTGTAGTGAAGTGGACATCAGTGTAGTGAAGTGGACATCAGTGTAGTGAAGTGGACATCAGTGTAGTGAAGTGGACATCAGTGTAGTGAAGTGGACATCAGTGTAGTGATGGACATCAGTGTAGTGTGGTGTGTATCAGTGTAGTGTGACTTCAGTTTTTCATTGATGACTTCACTTCAGTGTGATGGATGAACATCAGTGTTTCATGGAGTTGGACATCAGTGTAGTTCATGGATGGACTTCAGTGGACATCAGTGTATGGATGGACAGTCAGTGTTTTAGCATGGACATCAGTGTTCAGTGTTTCATGGAGTGGGACATCAGTGTAGTGTGATGGACATCAGTGTAGTGTGGTGAACATCAGTGTAGTGTGGTGGACATCAGTGTAGTGTGACTTCAGTTTTTTTATATGGATTTTGACTTCAGTGTTTCATGGATGGACTTCAGTTTTTCATGGATGGACTTCAGTTTTTCATGGATTTGACTTCAATGTTTCATGGATGGACTTCAGTTTTCATGGATGGACTTCAGTTTTTCATGGATTTTGACTTCAGTGTTTCATTGATGGGACATCAGTGTAGTGAGGTGGACATCAGTGTAGTGTAGTGGACATCAGTGTAGTGAAGTGGAAATCAGTGTTTTGAAGTGGAAATCAGTGTGGTGAAGTGGACAAAAGTGTAGTGTAGTGGACATCAGTGTAGTGAGGTGGACATCAGTGTAGTGAGGTGGACATCAGTGTATTGAGGTGAACATCATTGTAGTGAAGTGGACATCAGTGTAGTGAAGTGGACATCAGTGTGATGTGGTGGACACAGTGTAGTTTAGCGGACATCAGTGTAGTGTGGTGGACATCAGTGTAGTGTGAGTTCCGGTTTTTTTAAATGGATTTTGACTTCACTGTTTCATGGATGGACTTCAGTTTTTCATGGATGGACTTCATTTGTTTTATGGAGTTTGACTTCAATGTTTCATTATGGACTTCAGTTTTCATGGATGGACTTCAGTTTTTCATGGATTTTGACTTCAGTCTTTCATGGATGGGACATCAGTGTAGTGAGGTGGACATCAGTGTAGTGAAGTGGACATCAGTGTAGTGAAGTGGACATCAGTGTAGTGAAGTGGACATCAGTGTAGTGAAGTGGACATCAGTGTAGTGAAGTGGACATCAGTGTAGTGTGGTGGACATCAGTGTAGTGTGATGGACATCAGTGTAGTGTGGTGAACATCAGTGTAGTGTGGTGTACATCAGTGTAGTGTGACTTCAGTTTTTCATAAATTTTGACTTCAGTGTTTCATGGATGGACTTCAGTTTTTCATGGATGGACTTCAGTTTTGTTATGGAGTTTGACTTCAATGTTTCATGGATGGACTTCAGTTTTCATGGATGGACTTCAGTTTTTCATGGATTTTGACTTCAGTGTTTCATGGATGGGACATCAGTGTAGTGAGGTGGACATCAGTGTAGTGAAGTGGACATCAGTGTAGTGAAGTGGACATCAGTGTAGTGAAGTGGACATCAGTGTAGTGAAGTGGACATCAGTGTAGTGAAGTGGACATCAGTGTAGTGAAGTGGACATCAGTGTAGTGAGGTGGACATCAGTGTAGTGAGGTGGACATCAATGTAGTGAAGTGGACATCAGTGTAGTGTGGTGGACATCAGTGTAATAAAGTGGACATCAGTGTAGTGTGATGGACATCAGTGTAGTGTGATGAACATCAGTGTAGTGTGATGGACATCAGTGAAGTGTGGTGGCCATCAGTGTAGTGAGGTGGACATCAGTGTAGTGAAGTGGACATCAGTGTAGTGTGGTGGACATCAGTGTTGTGAAGTGGACATCAGTGTAGTGTGATGGACATCAGTGTCGTGTGATGGACATCAGTGTAGTGTAGTGAAACATCAGTGTAATGTGTTGTACATCAGTGTAGTTTGACTTCAGTTTTTCATGGATTGTGACTTCAGTGTTTCATGGATGGACTTCAGTTTTTGATGGAGTTTGACGTCACTGTTTCATGGATGGACTTCAGTTTTCATGGATGGACTTCAGTTTTTCATGGATTTTGACTTCAGTCTTTCATGGATGGGACATCAGTGTAGTGAGGTGGACATCAGTGTAGTGAAGTGGACATCAGTGTAGCGAAGTGGAAATCAGTGTAGTGAAGTGGATATCAGTGTGGTGAAGTGGACAAAAGTGTACTGAAGTGGACATCAGTGTTGTGAAGTGGACTGTGGAGTTTAACGTCACTGTTTCATGGATGGACTTCAGTTGTTCATGGATGGACTTCAGTTTTCATGGATGGACTTCAATGTTTCATGGATTTTGACTTCAGTGTTTCATGGATGGGACATCAGTGTAGTGAGTTTGACATCAGTGTAGTGAATTGAACATCAGTGTAGTGAAGTGGACATCAGTGTAGTGAAGTGGATATCAGTGTGATGTGGTGGACATCAGTGTAGTGAGGTGGACATCAATGTAGTGAGATGGACATCAGTGTAGTGTGGTGGCCATCAGTGTAGTGTGGTGGACATCAGTGTAGTGTAGTGGACATCAGTGTAGTGTGGTGGACATCAGTGTAGTGTAGCGAACATCAGTGTAATGTGGTGGACATTTGTGTAGTTTGACTTCAGTTTTGTTTTATGGATTTTGACTTCAGTGTTTCATGGATGGACTTCAGTTCTTGATGGATGGACTTCATTTTTTCATGGAGTTTGACTTCACTGTTTCATGGATGGACTTCAGTGTTCATGGATGGACTTCAGTTTTTCATGGATTTTGACTTCAGTGTTTCATGGATGGGACATCAGTGTAGTGGAGTGGACATCAGTGTAGTGAAGTGGACATCAGTGTAGTGAAGTGGACATCAGTGTAGTGAAGTGGACATCAGTGTAGTGAAGTGGACATCAGTGTAGTGAAGTGGACATCAGTGTAGTGAAGTGGACATCAGTGTAGTGAAGTGGACATCAGTGTAGTGAAGTGGACATCAGTGTAGTGAAGTGGACATCAGTGTAGTGAAGTGGACATCAGTGTAGTGTGGTGGACATCAGTGTAGTGTGGTGGACATCAGTGTAGTGTGGTGGACATCAGTGTAGTTTGGTGGACATCAGTGTAGTGTGATTTCAGTTTTTTTTAAATGAACTTCAGTGTTTCATGGATGGACTTCAGTGTTTCATGGATGGACTTCAGTGTTTCATGGATGGACTTCAGTTTTTCATGGATGTTGACTTCAGTGTTTCATGGATGGAACATCAGTGTAGTGAAGTGGACATCAGTGTAGTGAAGTGGACATCAGTGTAGTGAAGTGGACATCAGTGTAGTGTGGTGGACATCAGTGTAGTGAGGTGGACATCAGTGTAGTGAAGTGGACATCAGTGTAGTGAAGTGGACATCAGTGTAGTGTGGTGGACATCAGTGTAGTGTGATGGACAGCAGTGTAGTGTGGTGCACATCAGTGTAGTGTGACTTCAGGTTTTTTTAATGGATTTTGACTTCAGTGTTTCATGGATGGACTTCAGTTTTCATGGATGGACTTCACTTTTTCATGGATTTTGACTTTAGTGTTTCATGGATGGGACTTCAGGTTTTCATGGATGGACATCAGTTTTCATGGATGGACTTCAATATTTCATGGATATTGACTTCAGTGTTTCATGGATGGGATATCAGTGTAGTGAGTTTGACATCAGTGTAGTGAAATGGACATCAGTGTAGTGAAGTGGACATCAATGTAGTGAGATGGACATCAGTGTAGTGAAGTGGACATCAGTGTAGTGAAGTGGACATCAGTGTAGTGAAGTGGACATCAGTGTAGTGAAGTGGACATCAGTGTAGTGAAGTGGACATCAGTGTAGTGAAGTGGAGATCAGTGTAGTGAAGTGGACATCAGTGCAGTGAAGTGGACATCAGTGTCGTGTGGTGGACATCAGTGAACATCATGTACATCAGTGTGGTGTGATGGACATCAGTGTAGTGTGATGGACATCAGTGTTGTGTGGTGTACATCATTGTAGTGTGACTTCAATTTTTCATGGATTTTGACTTCACTGTTTCATGGATGGACTTCAGTTGTTCATGGATGGACTTCAGTTTTTTATGGAGTTTGACTTCAATGTATCATGGATGGACTTCAGTTTTTCATGGATGGGACATCAGTGTAGTGAAGTGGTCATCAGAGTAGTGAAGTGGAAATCAGTGTAGTGAAGTGGACATCAGTGTGGTGAAGTGGACGAAAGTGTAGTGAAGTGGACATCAGTGTAATGAAGTGGAAATCAGTGTAATGAAGTGGACATCAGTGTGGTGAAGTGGACAAAAGTATAGTGTGATGTGGTGAACATCAGTGTAGTTAGGTAGACATAAGTGTAGTGTGACTTAAGGTGTGTTTTTAAAATGGATTTTGAATTCACTGTTTCATGGATGGACTTCAGTTTTCATGGATTGACACAGGACATCAGTGTAGTTTAGCGGACATCAGTGTAGTGTGGTGGACATCAGTGTAGTGTGAGTTCAGGTGTTTTTTAATGGATTTTGACTTCACTGTTTCATGGATGGACTTCAGTTTTTCATGGATGGACTTCAGTTTTCATGGATGGACTTCAGGTTTTCATGGATTTTGATTTCAATGTTTCATGGATTTTGACTTCAGTGTTTCATGGATGGAACATCAGTGTAGTGAGGTTGACATCAGTGTAGTGAATTGAACATCAGTGTGGTGAATTGGACATCAGTGTAGTGAAGTGGACATCAGTGTGATGTGGTGGACACCAGTGTAGTGAGGGGGACATCATGCAGTGTAGTGAGTTAGACATCAGAGTAGTGAGGTGGACATCAATGTCGTGAGATGGACATCAGTGTAATGTGGTGGCCATCAGTGTAGTGAGGTGGACATCAGTGTAGTGAAGTGGACATCAGTGTAGTGTGGTGGACATCAGTGTAGTGTGAAATCAGTTGTTTATTAATGGATTTTTATTTCACTGTTTCATGGATGGACTTTAGATTTTCATGGATGGGACATCAGTGTTGTGAAGTGAACATCAGTGTAGTGAAGTGAACATCAGTGTGATGTGGTGAACATCAGTGTAGTTAGTGAGACATCAGTGTAGTGAGGTGGACATCAGTGTAGTGAAGTGGACATCAGTGTGATGTGGTGGACATCAGTGTAGTTAGTTAGACATCAGTGTAGTGAGGTGGACATTAGTGTAGTGAAGTGGACATCAGTGTGATGTGGTGGACATCAGTGTAGTGTGGTGGACATCAGTGTAGTCTGGTGTGGTGAACATCAGTGTAGTGTGGTGTACATCATAAATTTTGACTTCAGTGTTTCATGGATGGACTTCAGTTTTTCATGGATGGACTTCAGTTTTTTTTATGGAGTTTGACTTCAATATGTCATGGATGGACTTCAGTTTTCATGGATGGACTTCAGTTTTTCATGGATTTTGACTTCAGGTTTTCATCAGTGTAGTGAGGTCAACATCAGTGTATTGAATTGAACATCAGTGTAGTGAAGTGGACATCAGTGTAGTGAAGTGGACATCAGTGTGATGTGGTGGACATCAGTGTAGTGAGGTGGACATCAGTGTAGTGAGGTGGACATCAGTGTAGTGAGTTAGACATCAGTGTAGTGAAGTGGACATCAGTGTAGTGAGGTGGACATCAGTTTTGTGAAGTGGACATCAGTGTAGTGTGGTGGACATCAGTGTAGTGAAGTGGACATCAGTGTGATGTGGTGGACATCAGTGTAGTTTGGCGGACATCAGTGTAGTTAGTTGGATATCAGTGTAGTGTGAGTTCAGTTTTTTTAATGGATTTTGACTTCACTGTTTCATGGATGGACTTCAGTTTTTCATGGATGGCTTTCAGTTTTCATGGATGGACTTCAGTTTTTCATGGATGGACTTCAGGTTTTCATGGATTTTGACATCAGTGTAGTTAGGTGGACATCAGTGTAGTGAAGTGGACATCAGTGTAGTGAAGTGGACATCAGTGTAGTGAAGTGGACATCAGTGTAGTGAAGTGGACATCAGTGTAGTGAAGTGGACATCAGTGTAGTGAAGTGGACATCAGTGTAGTGAAGTGGACATCAGTGTAGTGAAGTGGACATGTAGTGAAGTGGACATCAGTGTAGTGAAGTGGACATCAGTGTAGTGAAGTGGACATCAGTGTAGTGAAGTGGACATCAATGTGGTGTGGTGGACATCAGTGTAGTTAGGTGGACATCAGTGTAGTGTGACTTCAGTTTTTCCATGGATTTTGACTTCAGTGTTTATGGATGGACTTCATTTGTTTTATGGATTTTGACTTCACTGTTTCATGAATGGACTTCAATTTTTCATGGATTTTGACTTCAGTTTTTCATGGATGGACTTCAGTGTTTGATGGTGGACATCAGTGTAGTGAAGTGGACATCAGTGTAGTGAAGTGGACATCAGTGTAGTGAAGTGACATCAGTGTAGTGAGGTGGACATCAGTGTAGTGAAGTGGACATCAGTGTAGTGAAGTGGACATCAGTGTAGTGAAGTGGACATCAGTGTAGTGAGGTGGACATCAGTGTAGTGAAGTGGACATCAGTGTATTGAGGTGAACATCAGTGTAGTGAAGTGGACAACAGTGTAGTGAAGTGGACATCAGTGTGATGTGGTGGACATCAGTCTAGTTTGGCGGACATCACTGTAGTTAGTTGGATATCAGTGTAGTGTGAGTTCATGGTTTTTTTTAATGGATTTTGACTTCACTGTTTCATTGATGGACTTCAGTTTTTCATGGATGGACTTCAGTTTTCATGGATGGACTTCAGGTTTTCATGGATTTTGACTTCAATGTTTCATGGATTTTTACTTCAGTATTTCATGGATGGGACATCAGTGTAGTGAGGTTCACATCAGTGTAGTGAATTGAACATCAATGTAGTGAAGTGGACATCAGTGTAATGCAGTGGCCATCAGTGTGATGTGGTGGACATCAGTGTAGTGAAGTGGACATCAGTGTAGTGAGTTAGACATCAGTGTAGTGTGGTGACCATCAGTGTAGTGAGGTGGACATCAGTGTAGTGTGGTGGACATCAGTGTAGTGAAGTGGACATCAGTGTAGTGTGGTGGACATCAGTGTAGTGTGATGGACATCAGTGTAGTGTAGTGAACATCAGTGTAATGTGGTGTACATCAGTGTAGTTTGACTTCAGTTTTTCATGGATTTTGACTTCAGTGTTTCATGGATGGACTTCAGTTTTTCATGGATGGACTTCAGTTTTTCATGGATTGACTTCAATGTTTCATGGATGGACTTCAGTTTTTCATGGATGGACTTCAGTTTTCATGGATGGACTTCAGTGTTTGATGGATCAGTGTAGTGAAGTGGACATCAGTGTAGTGAAGTGGACATCAGTGTAGTGAAGTGGACATCAGTGTAGTGAAGTGGACATCAGTGTAGTGAAGTGGACATCAGTGTAGTGAAGTGGACATCAGTGTAGTGAAGTGGACATCAGTGTAGTGAAGTGGACATCAGTGTAGTGAAGTGGACATCAGTGTAGTGTGGTGGACATCAGTGTAGTGTGGTGGACATCAGTGTAGTGAAGTGGACATCAGTGTAGTGAGGTGGACATCAGTGTGTGAGTGGACATCAGTGTAGTGTGGTGGACATCAGTGTAGTGAGGTGGACATCAGTGTAGTGAAGTGGACATCAGTGTAGTGTGGTGGACATCAGTGTAGTGAAGTGGACATCAGTGTAGTGAAGTGGACATCAGTGTGATGTGGTGACATCAGTGTAGTGTGGACATCAGTGTAGTTAGTTGGATATCAGTGTAGTGTGAGTTCAGTTTTTTTTCATGGATTTTGACTTCACTGTTTCATGGATGGACTTCAGTTTTTCATGGATGGACTTCAGTTTTTCATGGATGGACTTCAGTGTTTCATGGATGGACATCAGTGTAGTGAGGTGGACATCAGTGTAGTGAAGTGGACATCAGTGTAGTGAAGTGGACATCAGTGTAGTGAAGTGGACATCAGTGTAGTGAAGTGGACATCAGTGTAGTGAAGTGGACATCAGTGTAGTGAAGTGGACATCAGTGTAGTGAAGTGGACATCAGTGTAGTGAAGTGGACATCAGTGTAGTGAAGTGGACATCAGTGTAGTGAAGTGGACATCAGTGTAGTGAAGTGGACATCAGTGTAGTGAAGTGGACATCAGTGTAGTGAAGTGGACATCAGTGTAGTGAAGTGGACATCAGTGTTTCATGGATGGACTTCAGTGTTTCATGGTGGACATCAGTGTTTTATGGATGGACTTCAGTGTAGTGTGGATGGACTTCATGGATTTTGACTTCAGTGTTTCATGGATGGACTTCAGTTTTCATGGATGGACTTCAGTGTTGGAGTGTAGTGAGTGTTTCATGGACATCAGTGTAGTGAATGGACATCAGTGTAGTGATGGATGGACATCAGTGTAGTGAAGTGGACATCAGTGTAGTGAAGTGGACATCAGTGTAGTGAAGTGGACATCAGTGTAGTGAAGTGGACATCAGTGTAGTGAAGTGGACATCAGTGTAGTGAAGTGGACATCAGTGTAGTGAAGTGGACATCAGTGTAGTGAAGTGGACATCAGTGTAGTGAAGTGGACATCAGTGTAGTGTGGTGGACATCAGTGTAGTGTGGTGGACATCAGTGTAGTGTGGTGGACATCAGTGTAGTGTGACTTCAGTTTTTCATGGATTTTGACTTCACTGTTTCATGGATGGACTTCAGTTTTTCATGGATGGACTTCAGTTTTTCATGGATGGACTTCAGTGTTTCATGGATGGACTTCAGTGTTTCATGGATGGACTTCAGTTTTTCATGGATGGGACATCAGTGTAGTGATGGACATCAGTGTAGTGAAGTGGACATCAGTGTAGTGAAGTGGACATCAGTGTAGTGAAGTGGACATCAGTGTAGTGAAGTGGACATCAGTGTAGTGAGTGAGTGGACATCAGTGTAGTGAAGTGGACATCAGTGTAGTGTGGTGGACATCAGTGTAGTGAAGTGGACATCAGTGTAGTGAAGTGGACATCAGTGTAGTGAAGTGGACATCAGTGTAGTGAAGTGGACATCAGTGTAGTGTGG
This sequence comes from Phymorhynchus buccinoides, assembly GCA_017654935.2. Classification (NCBI taxonomy): domain Eukaryota; kingdom Metazoa; phylum Mollusca; class Gastropoda; order Neogastropoda; family Raphitomidae; genus Phymorhynchus; species Phymorhynchus buccinoides. The sequence goes on along the minus strand of JAGGCT020002451.1, from coordinate 11,411 downwards.
ACATCAGTGTAGACATCAGTGTAGTGTGGTGGACATCAGTGTAGTGTGGTGGACATCAGTGTAGTGTGGTGGACATCAGTGTTTCATGGTGGACATCAGTGTAGTGAAGTGGACTTCAGTGTTTCATGGATGGACTTCAGTGTTTCATGGATGGACTTCAGTTTTTCATGGATGGACTTCAGTGTTTCATGGAGATGGACTTCAGTGTTTCATGGATGGACTTCAGTGTTTGATGGATGGACATCAGTGTAGTGAAGTGGACATCAGTGTTTTGAATGGACATCAGTGTACTTCAGTGGACATCAGTGTAGTGAAGTGGACATCAGTGTAGTGAAGTGGACATCAGTGTAGTGAAGTGGACATCAGTGTAGTGAAGTGGACATCAGTGTAGTGAAGTGGACATCAGTGTAGTGAAGTGGACATCAGTGTAGTGAGGTGGACATCAGTGTAGTGAAGTGGACATCAGTGTAGTGAAGTGGACATCAGTGTAGTGTGGTGGACATCAGTGTAGTGTGGTGGACATCAGTGTAGTGTGTGGACATCAGTTTACTTCAGTGTTTTCATGGATGGACTTCAGTGTTTCATGGATGGACTTCAGTGGACATCAGTGTAGTCAGTTTTTCATGGATTTTGTGTAGTGTTTCATGGATGGACATCAGTGTTTCATGAGGTGGACATCAGTGTAGTGAAGTGGACATCAGTGTACATCAGTGTAGTGGACATCAGTGTAGTGAAGTGGACATCAGTGTAGTGAAGTGGACATCAGTGTAGTGAAGTGGACATCAGTGTAGTGAGTGTAGTGGACATCAGTGTAGTGAATGGACATCAGTGTTTTCTTCAGTGTTTCATGGATGGACTTCAGTGTAGTGGATGGACATCAGTTTTTTTGACTGGAGTGGACATCAGTGTTTCATGGTGGACATCAGTGTAGTGAAGTGGACATCAGTGTAGTGAAGTGGACATCAGTGTAGTGAAGTGGACATCAGTGTAGTGAACATCAGTGTAGTGACATCAGTGTAGTGAAGTGGACATCAGTGTAGTGAAGTGGACATCAGTGTAGTGAAGTGGACATCAGTGTAGTGAAGTGGACATCAGTGTAGTGAAGTGGACATCAGTGTAGTGAAGTGGACATCAGTGTAGTGAAGTGGACATCAGTGTAGTGAAGTGGACATCAGTGTAGTGAAGTGGACATCAGTGTAGTGAAGTGGACATCAGTGTAGTGAAGTGGACATCAGTGTAGTGAAGTGGACATCAGTGTAGTGAAGTGGACATCAGTGTAGTGTGAGTGTGGTGACATCAGTGTAGTTGTGGACATCAATGTAGACATCAGTGTAGTGTTTTTTTTCATGGATTTTGACTTCACTGTTTCATGGATGGACTTCAGTTTTTCATGGATGGACTTCAGTTTTTCATGGATGTTTGACTTCAGTGTTTCATGGATTTTGACTTCAGTGTTTCATGGATGGACATCAGTGTAGTGAAGTGGACATCAGTGTAGTGAAGTGGACATCAGTGTAGTGAAGTGGACATCAGTGTAGTGAAGTGGACATCAGTGTAGTGAAGTGGACATCAGTGTAGTGAAGTGGACATCAGTGTAGTGAAGTGGACATCAGTGTAGTGAAGTGGACATCAGTGTAGTGAAGTGGACATCAGTGTAGTGAAGTGGACATCAGTGTAGTGTGGTGGACATCAGTGTAGTGAAGTGGACATCAGTGTAGTGTGGTGGACATCAGTGTAGTGTGACATCAGTGTATTCATGGATTTTGACTTCACTGTTTCATGGATGGACTTCAGTTTTTCATGGATGTACTTCAGTTTTTCATGGAGTTTGACTTCAGTGTTTCATGGATGGACTTCAGTTTTCATGGATGGACTTCAGTTTTTCATGGATGTTGACTTCAGTGTTTCATGGATCAGTGTAGTGAGGTGGACATCAGTGTAGTGAAGTGGATATCAGTGTAGTGAAGTGGACATCAGTGTAGTGAGTGTGGACATCAGTGTAGTGAAGTGGACATCAGTGTAGTGAAGTGGACATCAGTGTAGTGAAGTGGACATCAGTGTAGTGAAGTGGACATCAGTGTAGTGTGGTGGACATCAGTGTAGTGATGTGGACATCAGTGTAGTGTGACTTCAGTTTTTCATGGATTTTGACTTCAGTGTTTCATGGATGGACTTCAGTTTTTCATGGATGGACTTCAGACATCAGTGTAGTGTGATGAACATCAGTGTAGTGTGGTGTACATCAGTGTAGTGTGGTGTACATCAGTGTAGTGAAGTGGACATCAGTGTAGTGAAGTGACATCAGTGTAGTGAAGTGACATCAGTGTAGTGAAGTGGACATCAGTGTAGTGAGTGGACATAAGTGTAGTGTAGTGGACATCAGTGTAGTGGACATCAGTGTAGTGAAGTGGACATCAGTGTAGTGAAGTGGACATCAGTGTAGTGAAGTGGACATCAGTGTAGTGTGGTGGACATCAGTGTAGTGTGGTGGACATCAGTGTAGTGTGGTGGACATCAGTGTAGTGACTTCAGTGGACATCAGTGTAGTGTGGACATCAGTGTAGTGGACATCAGTGTAGTGAAGTGGACATCAGTGTAGTGAGGTGGACATCAGTGTAGTGGACAGTGGACATCAGTGTAGTGATGTGGACATCAGTGTAGTGAAGTGGACATCAGTGTAGTGAAGTGGACATCAGTGTAGTGAAGTGGACATCAGTGTAGTGTGTAGTGTTTTTCAGTGTAGTGTGGTGTACATCAGTGTAGTTTGACTTCAGTTTTTCATGGATTTTGACTTCAGTGTTTCATGGATGGACTTCAGTTTTTCATGGATGGACTTCAGTTTTTCATGGATTTTGACTTCAGTGTTTCATGGATGGACATCAGTGTAGTGATCAGTGTAGTGATTGTGGACATCAGTGTAGTGAAGTGGACATCAGTGTAGTGAAGTGGACATCAGTGTAGTGAAGTGGACATCAGTGTAGTGAAGTGGACATCAGTGTAGTGAAGTGGACATCAGTGTAGTGAAGTGGACATCAGTGTAGTGTGGTGTAGTGAGGTGGACATCAGTGTAGTGAGGTGGACATCAGTGTAGTGTGGACTTCAGTTTTTCATGGATTTTGACTTCAGTGTTTCATGGATGGACTTCAGACATCAGTGTAGTGTGATGGACATCAGTGTAGTGTGGTGGACATCAGTGTAGTGTGGTGGACATCAGTGTAGTGAAGTGGACATCAGTGTAGTGAAGTGGACATCAGTGTAGTGAAGTGGACATCAGTGTAGTGTAGAAGTGGACAGTGTCAGTGTAGTGAAGTGGACATCAGTGTAGTGAAGTGGACATCAGTGTAGTGAAGTCAGTGTAGACATCAGTGTAGTGAAGTGGACATCAGTGTAGTGGGACATCAGTGTAGTGAAGTGGACATCAGTGTAGTGAAGTGGACATCAGTGTAGTGAGGTGGACATCAGTGTAGTGAAGTGGACATCAGTGTAGTGAGGTGGACATCAGTGTAGTGAAGTGGACATCAGTGTAGTGAAGTGGACATCAGTGTAGTGTGGTGGACATCAGTGTAGTGAGGTGGACATCAGTGTAGTGTGGTGGACATCAGTGTAGTGAAGTGGACATCAGTGTAGTGTGGTGGACATCAGTGTAGTATTTTTCATGGTGTTTGACTTCACTGTTTCATGGATGGACTTCAGTTTTCATGGATGGACTTCAGTTTTTCATGGATTTTGACTTCAGTGTTTCATGGATGTGGACATCAGTGTGATGTGGTGGACATCAGTGTAGTAGTGTGGTGGACATCAGTGTAGTGTGGTGGACATCAGTGTAGTGAGGTGGACATCAGTGTAGTGAAGTGGACATCAGTGTAGTGAAGTGGACATCAGTGTAGTGTGGTGGACATCAGTGTAGTGAGGTCGCCATCAGTGTAGTGAGGTCGCCATCAGTGTACTTTGGTGGCCATTAGTGTAGTGAAGTGGACATCAGTGTAGTGTGGTTCATGGATGGATTTCAGTGTTTCATGGATTTTGACTACAGTGTTTCATGGATGGGAGATCAGTGTAGTGAAGTGGACATCAGTGTAGTGAGGTGGACATCAGTGTAGTGTAGAAGTGGACATCAGTGTAGTGAAGTGGACATCAGTGTAGTGAGGTGGACATCAGTGTAGTGAAGTGGACATCAGTGTGATGTGGTGGACATCAGTGTAGTGAGGGGGACATCAGTGTACTGAGTTAGACATAATTTTATGTGTAGTGAGGTGGACATCAATGTAGTGAGATTGTCATCAGTGTAGTGTGGTGACCATCAGTGTAGTGAAGTGGACATCATTGTAGTGAGGTGGACATCAGTGTAGTGAAGTGAACATCAGTGTAGCAGTGTAGTGATGTGGACAACAGTGTAGTGAAGTGGACAACAGTGTAGTGAAGTGGACATCAGTGTGATGTGGTGGACATCAGTATAGTGAAGTGGACATCAGTGTGATGTGGTGGACATCAGTGTAGTGAAGTGGACATCAGTGTGATGTTGTGGACATCAGTGTGATGTTGTGGACATCAGTGTAGTGAGGGGGACATCAGTGTAGTGAGTTAGATGTTATTTCCAGTGCTGTTGGTTCCTCGCTGATCGTGACTATGTGGGTGTGTATGTTGCCACAACAGCGTTTGAAAGGAGGGACCTAGGACCCTCAAACTTTGCTTGTGGATAGGTAGTTAGGATATCTAGGCCAAGTTCGAAAAAGAACATCATTGGTCAAAGGTCAAGGTCACTGGAGTGGAGAACGTTGACGTACAGCTGGTGATTTACATTTGTCATGCTCTAAGGAATCTCAAGTTAAAAAAATCCCCAGTCTGAATAATAAGAATCTGATACTGTCCTTTTCTCTTCTATTTAAAAAAAACCCAAAAACAGATTGCTAAGTTCTACAACATCTACACTACACAGCGAAGAATACTGTCATTACCTTTGAAGAACCAAGAGCGAAAAAAAAATCAACACATGGGTCTTTTTTTTAAAAAGGATATCGACAAGCTGGAGGGAATACAGCGCCGCGCTGCCCGATTCGTTAACCAGGACTACACCTCACGAAGTCCAGGCTGTGTTACCCAAATGCTACAAGATCTGCATCTGCCAACACTCCAGGAGAGACGGAAACACCAACGTCTGTCTTTTATATAAGATCATAAATGGCCATTTTCCAGCAGTTAAGGCAGAAGACTATATCACACCAGTCAGAAACAAGAGACTCGATCATTAGGCCTAGATCATCAAAGGAGAGCCAATCTCAGAACACCATCACACAATTCTCAAGAAACAACTGTATAGCTGTTACAACTGTTCAGCAACACGGAGGCAAAGCTTCTTTCCAAGAACTGTAAGGGAGTGGAATTGCCTTAGCGAGGAGACTGTGAAGGCTGAGTCGATCGAGGCATTCAAACAGCACCTCCCGTCCAACGACCCAAGCTTCGAAAGATTTTAAAAAAAATTATTATTATTATTCATATTTTTTCTTGTATTATCATATAATAAAAAGGCAAGCGTGTGTCTGTGTGTGTGTGTGTGTGTGTGTGTGTGTGTGTGTGTGAAACACAAAACGGGCCTTATAACTCCGCCGTTTTTTGACCGAATCGCTTCAAATTTGCTATGAGCCCTAAGGGGTGATGGCAACGGCAACCGAGGCGGCCGTGTCATTTGCGCGGTTTGGCAAATGCGCGAAACGCGTATCCGCCGGCCTCTCGGCGCCCCTCCGGTATTTCTGGACGGATTGCCTTCGAATTTGGAAGGTAGATGACTGGGGACGGTGCCCTGTGTGCCAAACCAGAAGCGATTCGAGTCATAGACGCGCGCGATATACGCCGCTTCACCTTTTCACAAATAACTCTGCCGTTTCTTAACTGAATCGCTTCAAATTTGCTGTCAGGCTTGCTGTGGCCGGGGCAAAGCCTGGCAGCAAATTTCAAGTTAAGAGAATCGGGAGAGCGCGTCACTCTCAGAGCAGCGCCAACGGGAAACAGGGCCTTATAACTCCGCCGTTTCTTAACCTAATCGCTTCAAATTTGCTATACTCAGCGTTACCAGTACTTGGCGTTACCGTTATAGGCGCTACCGTTACTAGGGAGAGCGCATATCACTCTCAGAGCAGCGCCAACGGGAAACGGGACCTTATAACTCTGCCTTTTGTTAACCGAATCGCTTCAAATTTGCTGTACTCAGCGTTACCACTACTTGGCGTTACCGTTACTAGGCGTTACCGTTACTAGGGAGAGTGTGTCACTCTCGGAGCAGCGCCAACGGGAAACGGGGCCTTATAACTCCGCCGTTTCTTAACGGCGAATCGCTTCAAATTCACTTGCTGTACTCAGCGTTACCAGTACTTGGCGTTACCGTTACTAGGCGTTACCGTTACTAGGCGTTACCGGTACTCGCCGTTGCGCTAGTCATCATGTTATTAAAAGGCAACTGTCCGTGCGTGTGTGTGTGTGTGTGTGTGTGAAACTCAGAAAGGGCCTTATAACTCCGCCGTTTTTCGACCAAATCGCTTCAAATTTGCTATCAGCCCTAACGACAACCAGATGGCAACGACAACCAAGGCGGCCGTGTCATTTGCGCGGTTTGGCAAATGCGCGAAACGCGTATCCACCGGCTTCTCTGCATCTGTATCTCCGGTATTTCTGGACGGATCGCCTTCACTTTCGGAAGGTAGATGACCGGTGACAGTAACCAGCTGTGTGCCAAACTGGAAGCGAATCGATGTATAAACGCGCGCGATATGCGCCGCTTCACCTTTTCACAAACCGCGGCCAAACGAGACCCGACATTGACTCGCAATTTGGAACGGGCATGACCAGGGATAGTGGCTATCTTGGTGCAAATTTTAACAGCATCCATTCATAAATGCGCGCGATATGAGCCAATTTACATTTGTGTGGACCCAAACTGACGCAAATTTCAACAGTATACACAGAAACAACTGCGCACCAGCAAGAATACGGTTGAACAGCGGTACTAGGCGTTACCGGTTGCGCTAGTTTTTATAAAATGTTATGCTCTCCCCTGGATGGTTTCAAATGCCAGAAGTGGTATACTGCCAACGTACGTAGGCCTACCGACTACAGATACAGATATTAAAGAAAATCAGCTTGTTATGTCTACATTTCCAGGGAGGAAAATCAATGCAGGCAATAATCAATATTGTACGCATAGGAACTGGTCCACACAATCCCGTTGATGTTTTCTCCTGTGACTGTCTGTCACCAAGCACAGCTGACATTCATTATTCAGTCACAAACACAAAGACAAAGGGGCCTAATGAGGTCTGACATCGTTCCAATTCATGCGGACTCTGATGTTAAGCTAACAAACTGACAGTGAAACTTTTTGTGAAGTGTGGGAATAACCAAAAGCAGAGAAACAAGAGTATCTTCTTCTTCCGATTTGGAATGTTTATCCCGCCCCACGCCCAAAGTCCTCGTTTAGACTGCTATTGGTGCACAGGATGCATGCTTCGGTTCGTGTCATCCCTGATTCCACTACGGCCTACTCGTACCGAATAGTGGAATGGGCTTTAACGTGCGCTCAAGATTTTGTGCGTGCGTTCACACATTCACCTCGGTTTTAGGTCTCATCCGAAGGTGCTTACATGCACCAGCGCGTTTGCATATACACATATACGTACGCACACGCACGCACACGCACATGCGCGCACACGCACACGCACGCGCACACACACACACACACACACACACACACACACACACACACACACACACACACAGAGATCCTTTGAAGCCAAAAAATCAGTGCTGCTTTGGTTTGTTATCCAATTTAATAAAAAGATTGCATAACATTGTTATGCAATATTCACATTTCTTCCCATGAGGGGATATAATCTGTGAAGCGAAAAAGCGCTCGGCTGTACTCTTTTCTGTTACAAATTATCATTCTTCACGGGCAGAAATGTGCCCCTGCAACCTCCAAGTGAAAGTGGGTACAAAGTTTTAGCAGTCTATCCAATATCAGCCTATCTACAGGGGGAAGTATCGATGCTAGGCTGAGTGACCCAAAAGTTGTCTAACCTGAGTTTGAGAATACGGTTGTCACAAACGCTAAGAGCAGACAAGAAGAAGATTTGATTGGCTGGCTTACCAAAACGGATCTGACACGTCGCCATATTGTTGTTAGTGGCGAGCACCGCTGAGTTGGCAAGGCTGTGATAACATCACGCTTTACCCGAAACACGATGCAGAGGGGTGGATTTCCTGCTAAAACGTTGGTTTTAGCTCTTTTTTTGGTTGGAACGGTGTATTTATTGTATTTGTACAACACAACACTCGGCCGTTTGCGGGATGCGGAGCTAAGCGCTGAACGGTACAGGAGAGAGGAGGAGACGAAAGTAGCACAACTGCAAGGTAGGCTAAATCATTTAGTAAATGTGTGAACGCTACCAAATGTTGCAATCGATCAGTGGTGTTCGTACTAAGCGTGTTGTTTTAAACCTTGGTTAACCCTTACACCTATGACCTTTATAGCGTTTGTTAACTTGATTTTTGAAAATTAGGCTTGGTGTTCTTTTACCTTTTTTTAGGCAGAGGTTGGGGATCTGGATCTGCCGCATTTTCTACTGCTACTGTACTATACGTCTCTAGGCTACGGTTACGGGGATCAATCATGGGATGCAAAAATAGTAGTAGTAGTAAAGGGACTGGCTTCTGCCTAAGCCGCGCAGCTTATAAAACGTCCCATCCCAAAATTTAGGTTCCATTTGCATGCGAAACCCCCCCCCCCCCCCCCCCCCAACTATGATTGCAATTTCAAGGGTACTACTAAACCCCGTTATCTGCCGAAATCTACCACTGTACCAGAATCTGCCGGAAACGACTTAGGCTCTCTCTTTCGTTTTGGGGTGTTTATGCGGTAGTTTGGGGGTAGTTTACGGTCGTTTCCGGGTTTTAGTAGCTAGTACTAAAGCCCGGAAACGACTTACTCCTACTCCTAGTAGACCTGAAACCGTTTTCTTGAAGCAAATGGATTTCTGAATCCTGTGATAATTATGTTGGTCAGTACAACGTACTGGTATCCCTCCCCCCTTTCCAACCCCCCAACCAGCCCCATCCCTTGGCTTCAACACGTTGATACGCCACTGTCTTTCTCTTCGCCCTCCAGTCTGTCTCTATTTGTCTCTGGCTCTGTTTGTCTGTCTAGACTATGTTTCTCGCTTTCTTCCCATTTATCCCTGTTTGTCTTTCTCTTTTTGACATTTTTGTTGTTGTGTATCTAACCCTAACCCTAACCCTAACCCTAGACCGGTTTCAGGTCTACTAGGAGTAAGTCGTTTCCGGGCTTTAGTACTAGCTACTAAAACCCGGAAACGACCGTAAACTACCCCCAAACAACCTTAAACTACCATAAACACCCCAAAACGAAAGAGAGAGCCTAAGTCGTTTCCGGCAGATTCAGGCACATTACGGGGTTTAGTAATAGTACTACCGCAATTTCAATCATAATCATGCATAGTGCGCAACTGCCGCAAGTGTCTTGAAAAAGTACTAACCTAACCCTTTTTAAAAAACCCAACTTTGGTGCGTTAACTCGGTTTTAAAAGCATTTATTTTAACAAAATAAGAAAATGCATTTCATTACGAAAAATTTGACTTGCATAGTTGCAAGAACTTGAGGTACTACACCTGAACATGGTCCGAGTGTTGCAACAACTCCGTAATCGTAGCCACTGCTTGAATATGAGTATCTAATATTAAATAGGTAATCAGAGAAATGAAGCAAAACAAACCATAAAGAGTGATATAAAAAAGACAAGTAAAAGAAGAAAAAAAGAGCGTGCCTCTTGAAAGTCAATATTTCTATTACTCTTTTACTACCTCTGATTGTATTGCACTCAATGTATCTGGGTAAGACTAAGAGAGGAGCATGGAATTGGAAGCCATGTCTGCTGCAACTGCAAGTGCATGTCGAAGACAGGTTAACAATAACAATTATTAACATACTCTACCTCTACCCAGGGCTGGCCAAAACTACTAGCCTGGTAAAGTGGTAGCCATTGGCTAGCATAAAAATCTATGGCGAGTACCGGTAGATGTCAAAAGTCACTGGTTAGTGGTTAGCCCGATGGGCGACTAAATTTCAGATCTGCACTGCCCTGGTTTGTGTTTTTTTCTTTACCACTGAGTCTCCCCACACCATGATGACCTGATCCCTCCATTCTAACCCACCATTAAATCAAGCTCAGCTGTCTGCTAAGATAACAACATGCCAGCACTGGTACTGAAAAGAAAGGAAAGGCAGCCTCCTCAATCTCCTCCTCCCCCTTCTCTCTCTCCCCCACCTCTCTCCCCTTATCATTTCTTTTTCTCTTTATAGTTTACTTCTCTCCTTTCTTTCCCACTTTTGTTCTCTTTCTCTTCCTCTCTCTCTTTCTCTCTCTCCTTCCCTCTCCCCTGTATGTGTGTGTTCAGTGATTTTTGTTGTTTTCTTCGGGCTAGTGAAAATGTGTTCAGGCGAGTAACATTTTTCAGTTACTAAAATTTTTAAATTTTGGCCAGCCCTGCCTACCCCAGGCACCCACATTGATCTATTTCCCCTACTGCCCCTTATAATTTGTCAATAAATCATTGTTAACTTTTCTACATCTTGCAATTGCATATATATCTATTTGTTGTTATTAACACTTTAGTCACTTGTCCTTTATAAGTTCATTGCACAAAACATTTGTGTTCTAAGCTAAAGCGCAAAGTAGAACCAAATTGGCAAAAAGGAAAAGGACAACTTCAAGTTAAAGAAGTCAAAGCTACTGATGTTCCATCTCTTGTTTAGTTGTTATCTTTCAAACAGCAGTTTAAAAACGCTTTAATAATTACAGCAGACAATACTGCAACAGATAAGGTAATAATATCAATGGCAGGAACTGTGCTGGTCGGGGTTTGGCCCCGGGGACTGCTACAGTAGCTGGATTGGTCTTGATGGATAACTGCAAAATAAAGGTCTATATAATATGGCCCAAGCTCACACACACACACACACACACACACACACACACACACACACACACACACACACACACCTCCTCTCCCTTCCCCCTTGATATAGAATGATAGATCTGTCTTTCTTTTTTTATTCACATTGCACAACCTCAACTGGCTCAAGTCACTATAATGTTTACTCAAATTACTGAGACCGTGTGACTGAATATAATTGAAGAATTGACATTTTTATACTGCCGATGATTGACACGCCCAAGAACACATAAAAATTTTGATTCTCGTGTGTCCTTTTCACAAGTTTAGTTGTGCGATGTGGAGTTTCATTGATGATCGCTTCATTTTCATCATTTATTAGCACATCGGTCATGAAAACATGCACGATTAAGGTAGGGAAAAAACGAAGAAAACAACAACATGAAGACAGT
>JAGGCT020002450.1:20000-22500 GCA_017654935.2 Phymorhynchus buccinoides | reverse complement strand
GTGATGCCCAACGCAAAGGTGAAACCGGCATAGCTACATACATACATGACAGTCTAGCTAATTTTACTAAAAGGAGAGCAGATCTAGAATCGTTTATAGAATGTATTTGGCTAGAGGTTAAATTTCCAAGATCCCCATCTTTTTTAATTGGTTTTGTTTACAGGAATCCCTCCGCAACGTTCATCTGGCTAGACGATTTTGTTGCCATGATGGACAAGGTGACCCGCCTCAATAATAATGTTATTCTGCTTGGGGATTTTAATTTCGACCTCATGAAATCACAGCCATCATGGCAATCCACCACTTCTTTATTTGGTTTGCACCAACTTGTAACCTCCCCCACCCGAATCACCCCCACCTCCTCCACCCTCCTTGACCATATTCTTACAAATAATACATGCTTGGTATCAAACGTTAGAACTTTAAATAAAAGTATTAGCGACCATTTCCCCATTTGTTGCACTTATCTATTCAAGCCTCCAAAACAGCAAAATAAGGGACACACTACTATTCATTACAGATCGTTTAAACATTTCAGTCAAAATGACTACTTTTACGACCTTAATGTAGCTAATTTTAATGACATTTTTAATTATACTGACCCTGAGAGTGCTCTAGATGCCTTTTATAATACGCTTCTCCCAATAGTGAACAAGCACGCACCGCTTCGCAGGAAAAGAGTCAAACAACCTTCTCTCCCTGGTTGGCTCACACCTGACATACAGGGGTCTATGAAAGAGAGGGATATACTAAAGAAGGAGAGAGATCAGTTACAAAAACAAACATTACCTAAAAAGAACGCAGATAATGCGCAACTCTCCGATTCTGCCAAAGAGAAACACAAGCTTGACAGAGAAAAGAAGGAGACTGAATACAAGAAACAACGCAATAAAGTAATTGACCTTATTGAAGTGTCAAAGCGAAACTACTTTAATAAAATGTTAGCCACAAACAAAGATACGGCTTCATTATGGCGAGCAATAAATACTTTCAGTAACAAGAATTGCACTAAACAAAATCACAGCTACACCTGGTCTCCTAACTCATTCAACGAGCACTTCCTCAACTTAGCAAGTTCAACAATGCAGTCTGACACCTTATGCCCTAATAAATACACGGTCCCCTCATTGCTCCAAACCTTTTGCGAGGAGAGAACAAACCAACACTCCTCCTTTCAGATACCTTTACTAGCAGTTCATGAAGTAGGAGCTCTTATTACTAGTTTAAAGAATAAAAAATCAATGGGACCTGACACGTTAAACGCCTCTCTTTTAAAACTTTCTCTTCCATACATTGTCGAACCCCTTACATATATATATAATTTGTGCATAGACCTAAGAACAATACCCTCTGCCCTAAAAACAGCTAAAGTTATCCCAATACCCAAAACAAACGATAATTCTGACCTAAGCAACTTTAGACCTATTTCACTTCTGTCAGTGCTATCAAAACCTCTAGAAAAGCACGTCCACAGTCACCTATCTAAATATCTAGAAAACTTCAACCTCCTTCACCCCCTTCAGTCTGGCTTTCGTAATCACCATTCTTGTCACACAGCTCTTGTCCGTTTGTGTGATTCTTGGCTCTCAGCAATAAACAAACATCAGTTAACTGGTTCCGTCTTTCTTGATCTAAGAAAAGCCTTCGACCTTGTCGACCACACAATACTTATCAACAAATTATCACACTATCTCAGAAACCAGCACTCCCTAACATTCCTTTCATCATATCTGGATAATAGAACGCAATACGTTTTTTGTAATGGCGAGTCCTCTTCTACAGGCAAGGTGAAATGTGGTGTACCCCAGGGATCTGTCCTCGGTCCATTACTTTTCTGTATTTTCATTAACGATCTTCCATTGTCTATATCCAACCCAAATGTTTCATGCGATCTTTTTGCAGATGACTCCTCCCTTCATTCCAGTTCGGAAGATGTAACTGTCATCCAAAACTCTCTTCAATCAGGCTTACATGATGTATCTAAATGGTGCAAGGATAATTCTATGTTAATTCATCCCAAGAAAACAAAGTGCATGGTTGTAACCTCCCGTCAAAAGCATCAACTAACACGCCATTCCCTTAACCTAACTATTGATGGCAACGATATCGAACAAGTTCATGAACATCGAGTTCTAGGCGTCATACTTGATGACAAACTCAACTGGCAATCACATATAAATCACGTTAGAAATAAACTAGCACGCAACCTATTCCTTCTCAAACGACTTCAATCCTACCTAGACCTAGACGCACGTAAAATGTTCTTCTATGGCCACTGCCTCTCGCACATCAACTATGCATCCACTCTATGGTCCTATGCTGCTAAAAAAAAAAACACCTTAAAAAAACTAGCATCGCTCCACAGAAGAGCGATCAACTTAATCCTGCCAGATCCATCTCTGTCAACTTCAGAAAAGTTTCATAATCTTGAAATTTTACCACTTGAACACCAGTTACAGTACAACACAGCTGTCCTAATGTATAAAGTCCACAGTAACTT
>JAGGCT020002450.1:0-15000 GCA_017654935.2 Phymorhynchus buccinoides | reverse complement strand
CATTTTCACTTTTGATGTTTTTCAGTGCTGCTTTCTTGTATCGCACCGCATGTAAATTTCTCAGTTCTGAGATAATGAGTAAAGTATAATTGATTGACTGATTGATGATGCCATTTGCCCATCTGTTATTTAGAAAAGAAAGGGAAAACGTAAGTTCTTACTTCTGTCTTTTGCTCAGGAGAAAGTATTGCAGTGTGTGTGAGAGAACTGGAGATGGGAAAGCACAAGAATTTAGTTAGTTTGTTTGTATGAGTACTTTAATGCTGGGAGATTTATCTATTATTGCATGCGCATAATTCTGTGCAATATTCACATGTGTATGCTGCTGTCTGTGAGAGAGTGAGGATTGATTGCGGTACTTTTGTAAAATGACCAGAACATGTATGTTGTTATATATGAATCGGTATTGAATTTTTAGGCATGTGTAACATATCCGCAACAACATTATCATTTGTATAAAGGAATACAAATTAAAGTGAAGCTGAGTTTAGTTGCGTTGTTAACATTTGTTATAATTATGTAGTTTTCCTTGCATAATTGGAAGGAAGAAACCTTCATAAAATGAAAGACAAGGTCTGGTTTCTGGCCGGTTGCTTTGGTGGGGTTAAGGGGTAGAGTCATTAATGGTGGTCAGGGGGGAAAGAAAGCCCCTGAAGCTGAAAGCTTTTCAAATTTTTGTACACTTTACTAATATAACTGAGAGCATTTAAAGACAGCTTTCTTTTTTTTAAACAACCATGATTTTTAAAAATGAATTATCTTCATTAAGAATTGCAAAACCTAGATAACAAAGCCAAAATTAGGAGTCCTGCTTTTCTTGCCATGTGGTTTCATCCATATCATTGTTATTTTAAGTTTCTATGTTAACACTACAAGGAGCATTCATCTCCCGACCACGGAGTGTGGCTGCTCATGTGGCGGGGTAATCAAAAACGGTCACATACGTGATGTTATAATCCCTAGCTGATGCATTTACACTATATTGCTCAAGTGCTTCGGCTGTTGGGATGACCCCTGGAGTCTTTTAGCCAGGGTATGTCAACAATAACAAGGAGCATTTGCACTGGCTCCAGTGCTGCCTCCAAATGGATAGATTGGCCTTGAGGACTTTGGGGTCATTCTCTTGCTTTGTTGTTGTTTTGTTTTGTTTGCTCATGTTATTGGATTTTTGTTTCATGTTTTTATTCCATTTCAATTATGTGTAAAGCGCCCTGTAGCCTACATAGTAGGATGGGCGCTATATACATTTCCTCATTATTATTATTATTATTATTATTATTGTTGTTTGTTTGTTTTCAAAGTAAATCTTCTAAATATTTTTTTCCTTTGAGCTCTTCCAAAATTAGAATGTCGGCTAGCGGGGAGACTAGAGCAAACAGAAAATCAGACACATACGCACCATACCCATTATCAAGATCAAGATCAAGATTCTTTAATCAGCCAATGCATCATAATACAAAGGAAATCGTTTTGGTTTTGCACAAGACACAAACCAACAACAGCGAAAGCATGAACATTGATGGACAAGCAACATAAAAAAGGTAACAAAATCAGAATTACATCATCATGTATCAGTCTCTCCCTCAGATTCTCTCTTTCTCTCAGACGCACACTTACACATACACCAACACACACACATACACGTGTGCATACACATTTATACCAACACATGCCCCACCTCTTCACACACGCACACGCACGCACACGCACACACACACACACGCACACGCACACGCACACGCACGCACGCACACGCACGCGCACGCACGCACACACACACACACACACACACACACACACACACACACACACACACACACACACACACACACACACACACTCACATACACAAGACCACGCGCATGCAGGCACACCGATTGACACAAGTCTGAGCAAAATAGGATAAAGAATTCCCCTAGGGAAGTGAACCCACTGAGTATTGATGGCTCTGACAGCAGAGGGGTAAAAGCTGTTCTTCAGGCGGTTAGATTTGCACTCAAAAGAACATAACCTTTTACCAGAAGGGAGAGATTGAAACAGATGGTTGGCTGGGTGTGTGCTATCAGATATGATGGATTTAGCTTTGCGTCTTATGCGCATACTATAAATGTTATCTAGGGATGGCAGTTTGTGACCTATGATTTTTGAGGCTGTCTTGACGACTTGATGGAGTTTCCTTTTATCTTTAGCTGAAGCTGATCCATACCAGACAGATATTGAAAAACTGAGTATGCTTTCGATGACAGATCGATAGAACTGTGTCAAGACTGCTGTACTTATCCTAAATTTCTTGAGCTGTCTTAGAAAATTATTATATAGTCTCTGCCGTGCTTTTTTACAGGATGATGCGATGTTGACTCCCTCGCTTAATGTATTTGAAAGATGCACACCTAAGAATTGAAATGATTCTACTTGCTCAACTACCTGACCTTTAACAGATAATGCTGGGAGATGAGTTTTCTTTTTCCTGAAATCAACTATCATTTCTTTAGTTTGGGAAACATTCAGCTCAAGATTGTTAGTGGCACACCAGTCAACCATCTTTTCAACTTCATCCCTGTACCCTGCCTCATTGCCATTAGTCCCTCCATAGTAGTGTCATCAAAAAACTTAAAAACTGCAACAGATGGGTTTACAGAGCGAAAGTTGTTGGTAAACAATGTAAATAGCAAGGGAGATAATACACATCCTTGGGGGGCACCAGTGTTCAAAATGACCTTTTCCGATATATGACTGCCAACTCTGACAACTTGGGGTCTGTTGGTGAGAAAATCTGCAATCCATGTACACAACCCAATATTCACATCCATACTAATGAGCTTCTGAATAAGTTGAGAGGGGACAATAGTATTAAATGCAGAACTGAAATCAATGAAAAGAATGCGGGCATAGGTATTAGCTTTCTCTAAATGTTGGATAACAAAATGAAGACCAAGAGACACAGCCTCCTCAACACAGGGGGGGGGGGGGGGGGGGGGGGGGGGGGGGAGGGGGAGGGGGAGGGGGGAGGGGGGGGGGGTGTGTTTCTAGTCAACCAACGAGATCTGAATTTCCCCCAGTGGAATCTGGTGTCCCAGAAGGCTCAGTCATCGGACCCAGTCTTTTCCTTCTCTACATCAACGATTTGCCAACAAACCTGGTTTGCACAGCACGCCTCTTTGCTGACGACACAGCCTGCCACAAAGATGTCTCCAGCAGAGAGGACCAGCGCATAGTCCAGCAGGATCTTGACACTCTTGCGCAATGGGAGGGACGTTGGAAAATGTTGTTCTACCCGGAGAAGTGTACGACACTGCACATGCCACGGCGCAGGAAGACCCTGGTTGGAGATTACACCCTCCATGGACACGTGCTGCAGAGTGTCTCCAGTGCAAAATACCTCAGAGTGACTCTGACTAATGACCTGAAGTGGGACACTCATGTGAGCAATATCACCAAGAAGGCAAATAAGATCATCCTGGGCTTTGCTAGGAGGAATCTAAAGATATGCAGTCGTAGGGCAAAGGAAGCGGCATACAAAGCCCTTGTTAGACCTGTTCTAGAGTATGCTAGTCATGTATGGATCCCATCGCAAAGACCTGCATCGACTCCATTGAGAAGGTCCAGAGGCGTGCGGCAAGGTGGACCATGCAGGACTACAAGGCAACCTCCAGTGTCGACAGCATGCTGGAAGAGCGTTCCTGGCCGGCACTGCAGCAAAGAAGAACGAAGGCCCGGTTAACCACCATTTACAAGCACAGAAACGGCCTCAACAATACACGCCCCAACATCAAGCTGCCTCAAGAAAAGTGGACGCGAAACCAACTCCAAGGCGTACAACATCAAATCATGTCGAACTCAGTACCGACAGGGAACTTTCTTCCCATCGCACGATCCCTGAATGGAACCACCTCCCAGAAAGCGTAGCCACTGCACCATCCCTGGCACTGTTTGACTCCAGGCTTCAACGTCACCTGAACTGGACCAACATCCCAGACCCTGGAGGAGAGCCAGCGTCAGCTGAGCTCACAGCCTCAACCCAGCACTGAAACCTGCAACAAGCGCCCCTACCCCAGTCCCTTCACCCTCATCCCCAAGTATCTTTTACCCCAGTAGTTAGGGATCTAATTGTTTGTTTTGTTTGTCTTTTTGGTTGGGGCCTGGGCATTGCCTTATGGAGTTAGTGCATGACCTGGGATAGGTGTTGACTCCCTCCCCCCGGGGATAATTTTTCACCTGTGTTTTTTGAAAGTCCATTATATGGGAAGAATTAATCGATATGTTAACATTTTCAGAAGTTTTCTCTCTCTTCTCTGCATTAATTCCATACCCGCAGACTGTCCTTTACATATTTTGCGTGGTATGTCCATTATAAACACTATTGGTAGTTGCTGAAGCACTACTGATCAAACAAATAGAACACTCAACTGACAGACAGACTGTCACGGTAGCATCATTGGATTCAGTTTTAAAATGCTGCAGCTTACTAAAAAGATGATGTATAAGATCACATGAGAAAAAATGTGGATGCAGTAATTGAGTTAGCAAAATGACAGATAAAGAGTGAGAACCTGCAATGATACATGATCATCCTAAAATTAATGAGAATTATGGAACATGTACAACTTGGCCTGACAATAACCCGCCAATCACCCACCCTGGGGGTGGATTAATGGATTTGTTGTGTCTCTCTTCAGGCAAAGGAACCCCTTGAAGTCATGAAAGGTCTGCTTGAGCTGAGCACTGTGCACACTCAGCTTTCTCAGACTTTCTTCATCAAAATTGCTCACATGCTCAAATCAACCAAATTCTGCTCTGCAAAGAACGGCCCCCCTCACACCTTACATGAAACTACAAATACAGTTTTATAAACAAAACCAGTCAAACGGCATTTTTAGAGGAAACCTTTTTTTGCGAGAACATGGAATTTGTTTTCCTTGAGAACACAAGTACTGTTGCCAATGTGAAAGCCAGGCTCATGAACACTTGAAAAGCCGGTTGGTTTTGAACAGCCACAGCTTGAGAGCTTCAACCTTGGATGTGGTTGCTTTAATTACTCCAGTCTTTAATTAGGCAGCCTGGAAATGTGAGCAAACTAACAAAGAAAGAGTTCTCCCACTTTTCGAAGTTGATAAGGGCAGACTTTATTACAGACACAATCGTGTTTCATCAATTCTATCACAGCCTTTGAACAGACCAGGCCAGGTACAACAGCCATTCCTGCTGAAATGGCCGTCAAGAAAATCTCCAAAATCTAAGAACAGTTTTTCCTTTGTTTCCATAAAATAGTAGAAGAAGCAAATTCGATTCCCTTTAATTGACTGAGGGCAGTCATTATAAATGTGAGAGGGTCTATACTTCACAAGGAAGTGTGTGTTATGTCTGTCGTCAGTGAAGATGGGTTGATAGTTACTTCTGATCCACACCTAAGCACTTTCTTTGTTAAAGAAAGCCAGGCTTCATCAGTCTGCACTAATGTCATCAATCCAACACACACTCAATTCACAAGGCGCAGTGTCTATCCTCTTGTTGTACAGAGTTAGAAGCATCAAACATGGAGTCTTCTAGGAACTGATATCCACACCAAGCGACCTTTTCTGAGCATATCAATGCAAGTAAAAATGCACAGAACTGATTAATACGATGTACATTTTTCATCTGCCAAAACAAAACGTAAAACTGGTGCACTAAGGAATGAAAAAATATCATAGTTATAAGGATGCTGTGAAACAATATCCTCTATGAAGAACTCAGGAAGGCCTCAGTCAGGCTGCCTCTCTGTTGCTGAGCTTCCCTCAAGTTTCATACAGACAATGAACTTCAAAATTCTTATTTAGAATAAATTATATTTGCAGAATCCTGATTTTCCTAGTCTGTTTGGAAAGGATGGTAAGAAGATAAATCTGACGAGCTTCAAGTATGACAGACTGAAGGCGACATTGTGCTGGGAGAACTGATGGACATTATATGTGGAGATCCAGTCCTAGATCCTGATAAGAGCAACAACTACATTATCTTGGTAGCTTGTCTGATGCTGTTCCTGTTATATGTGGAGATCCAGTCCTAGATCCTGATAAGAGTAACAACTACATTATCTTGGTAGCTTGTCTGATGCTGTTCCTGAAGATGGTGTGCAATCAGCAGCAGTAGGCTTAAAATAAATGCCATAGTCAGAGACATACAACAAATATGGACGGCTTTCACAGCACTACATTTAAAGCTACAAAAGTTACATGCTCAGATAGCTCATTTAATACCCTTTAGTGTGGTACCAAATTATGTTTACTTGAGAAAACACTTGCATAAGGGACTTCAAGTAACCCTACCCCCTAAACCGGCACCGTCGCTAGGGGTACCATATTGTAATGCTTGTATCTTCTGAAATAACCCGGTTACAGTGGGGTAAGATATACAATATAATTTCAAAATTAATACTGTTTAAGAAAATATACTAAAAAAATCCCCAGCAGGGAGGGGGAGGGGGTTCTACTGACAGGCAACGGTCTAAGTGTCTAGGGTCGGCTTGTTCCCAGCTTGCTGGGGGCGAACGTGAAATTTAGTAGCTGCCGGCAGCTCCCTGTAGTTTTTCCCTCCCCAGCCCGGAACTAGGTTTTTATTTTGTTTGCTACTCCTGATTTTGCCGTAGATATTGAAGCTGAACCCACGTAAATCTAATAGGGTGAAGTGTGTAGCCCTTTTTTGGAAAATTGATAATGTAATGTGTCTGCCCTTTTCTCTCTTTCCCTCTTCCGCTTCTTTTTCTATGGTCACCCCCTAAAGTGTGTACAACTACTTCTGTATAAAGAAGTTGGTCACCACCACAGAAGAAGAAGAAGACATTAATTGTGAGTGATGACGCAGGCAAGGCTTTTTGCTGACGACACTGCAGTATACAGGCTCATCTTCTCGGGGAAGGACCATGCCCACTTACAGAAAGACCTCCAGCGCCTTGAGGAATGGGAGAAGAAGTGGGACATGCAGTTTCACCCTGGGAAATGCCAGACTCTGCCTATCACACGCTGCAGGAAGCCCTCACACTACCCGTACCAGCTGCATGGACACACTCTGGACACCGTTCAAACGGCTAAATACTTGGGTGTTATTCTGCAGGCAACTGGCAGCTGGGATGTCCATATCAATACCATCACGGCAAAGGCTAGCAAGACCCTGTGATTTCTACGCAGGAACCTCATGGTAGCCTCCACGGAGTTGAGAGAAAAGGCCTACATGGCCTTTGTCAGGCCACTCCTTGAATATACATGTTCGGTCTGGGACCCTTTCACCCAGAAGAATATCGACAAGGTGGAGGCGATCCAGCGCAGATGCCAGGTTTGTCCTCAATCGCTACCACAGGACAGCCAGCGTCACCGATCGACATGCTTCAACGACTTGGATGGAGCTCTCTGCAAAAGCGACGGCAGGCTACCAGACTCACCATGCTCTACAAAACACCCAGTGGCATGGTGAACATCAGCAGGAGCACGCTGGTACCTCAGTCACAACGACAACGTAGAGGTCACCCTCAACAACTCCTTGTCCCCCAGAGCCGAACTCAATATCGCCAGAGCGCATTTTCCCCCAGAACAATAAAAGAGTGGAATGAGCTACCAACAGCAGCAGTGGAAGCAAAAAAACCTGTTTCACAGCCAGGGTCTGGGAGCATCTGCTTGGACACCGTCCGCTGCCACCTCCATCTCCGTTGGTCCCATTCTGGGGTCAACGGACTAACCATCTGACAACCAGCTTCCCCCTCTCTCTCTCTCTCTCTCTCTCTCTCTCTCTCTCTCTCTCTCTCTCTCTCTCTCTCTCTCTCAATAATTTCTTCTCTGGCCTACTTGAGGCCGTTTCTTCCGGCAAGAGTGGTTGAGCCTCCCCGGTTCCGTGGCAACATAATCAACGTGATGATTGTGGCCACGCACAGCAAAGAAGAAGAAGTGTTTCTACAGACGCGGATAAGCGTCCGCCATTCTGGCAAGTCGGAGTGCGCAAGCGCGAAGCAAAGAGCGTCGTAACTTGCAAGTCTATCAGCGAGATCGCCTGTCTTTCCCGCGAGTCAGTCGATCATATCTACTGATCGTGGAAAACCCCGGCAAAAGACAACGTCAAATAATGTTTAAAAGTTCGAAGGAAATGCTGGAAAACGGATTTGATCTATACGAGTGCAAAGAAAATCAGTGGGACAATCATCACAATGATGCCTGTGTCTCGATTTTCCTAGCCTCGTCAGTGAGGCCTACCTCGTTTGCTGCGTGAGCGCTTAGACATTTCGGAGCATTTTTTAGTGCTAAGCAAGTCCACAATCGTTAAGATAATATTACCCAAAAAATATCCATCATGAAATGTCAAACCATGTTCCTAGTGTTAGATCTGCTACCCCCCCCCCCCCCCTCTCTGTTGTTCTTCAGTTTAATATCCTTCCACTAAAAGTGATTCAGACAAGTGCGAGTGTGTGTGTGTGTGTGTGTGTGTGTGTGTGTGTGTGCGTGCGTGTGCGTGTGTGCGTGTGCGTGTTTTCTGTCAATTCAGTACCCCCCAAAATTGTGGTAGTTTAGATTAATTAAGCTAGAAAAAAATGGCAGATGGAGGAGAGCTACTGTGTTGCCTTACAAGTCAACACAATACTTAATAGCCATGACATCTTCTACAGTGAAAATCGCTTAACTCAAAATTGAAGGGACTGAAATTCTATTTTGAGATAGCCAGTATTTTGAGATAAAAATACATTTTAACATAAGGATTATTAAAATGGGACCACAACGTTATTGTGAGTTATCCAGTCTTATCGGGAATCCACTGTATTCTGATATATTTTTCAGATCATTGTAATGAAATTGCAAGTTTGTTAGTAACCGTTACATTAACATAACATTCATTTTATTTGTATGATTAACCAGTGTGTGTTGTGGTGTGTGTGTGTGTGTGTGTGTGTGTGTGTGTGTGTGTGTGTGTGTGTGTGTGTGTGTGTGTGTGTGTGTGTGTGTGTTTTTGCATTCAGAGGCTGAATGAAAAACAATACCAGTAACTTAGCTGTAGCTCGTGGTCTCTGCACCTGAGTTTTGCATGGATTTTGTGGTTCCAGTAAAACCATTTCTGCTCCCAAAGTCACTTGTGCAACTGAAAGATGAATAAAATGATTATTTTTGTCAGACCTGGGCTATTGTGAAATCAAGTTTTACTGTCAACAGATTCATCAGCTTAAAATTTGACCATGGCTTAATAAACAGAAGCTGGTGTGTCCTGTTGATTAACAATGCAAAATGTGTGATGGATTAGGGTACTACCCAAATGACATTTGTCTGTTTGGGCAATATTGTGTCAACGATTGTACAGAATCACTTCAAATGTAAGTATTTTAGTCTATTATTTCAAGCTGGTGGTATATCCTGGTGAGTAATATGATAGAATGTTGTTTAAGTTAGGGTATCACCCAAGCTCAAATGCAGTGGTGTGCTTTTGTTGTGATACTTGGCAACGTCATTGTTATTATTTCTGTTGTGATCTTATTTACACATGCATGTTAGAGTCAAATATTAGATCATTCAAAAAGTACAGAATCAAGCAATCATTGTTAATTTATTGAAGTCATGTTTTGCTTTAAAAAAGGCCCATTGTGATTATTAATAAATGCATTTGTTTTGTAGGTCACTACAGATCATTAGTTAACTATTCCTCAAAACATAATAATGTTGATGAGAGCTATTACTTTCATTTACGCATTGGACTGATCATTACTGGTCATTTACGCATTGGACTGTAGAGGGGAAGTATTATTTGTTTTAATCTTGTTGCTTTTTTTGCTCCTTTTGTTGTCTGCTTTTTGCTCCTTTTGCTATATTTGCTGTTTTCTTGTTTGTCTATGTTGATAAAGGCGCATTCGCCGAAATATCCTGTAGTTTTGTTTTGTCTCTGGTGAATAAAATAACGTCACTTTACACTTGTCGTGTAGTTGTTTGTTTGTTGTATTACTTTCACCGTTTATCATAACACAATGATGTACATTATTTCTACCCTCCACAGATATATTACTTTTACTACTTAGCAAAACATGTTATGTGGGTCACACTTTTGCTACCTTACTTTCACTACTCATAAATCATGCGCGCGCGCACACACACACACACACACACACACACACACACACACACACACACACACACACACACACACAGACACACACACACACACACACACACATAGACACACACACACACACACACACGCACATACTGGACTGGAATAATCAATTTATTGTCAGATTAACTATAAAAGTTGTACTCACACACACACACACACACACACACACACACACACACACACACTTGTACAGATTACAAAACTACATATACATGTGGTACTTACAAGCCAACACAATACTTAATAGCCAAGACATCTTCTACAGTGAAAATCGCACATGCATATGTCTTTGATTGGGTTTCACAAACTGTTTTGCTTACCTGCTTGTAAACAAAAACCACCAGTGTGATGTCCATGACAAATCCTCAATCGGCTGATTCAGAATCTCATAACTCCATTAAAATTCAAGACCAAATCATGAATGGTTCATTTCTCAATTCTTGCTCACCAACCTGAACTTGTTAATTTAAATTAATAAGCAACCCAAGTGTTGGTCTGAATCAATGGTTGGCCAAGCTTTCCTTGGGATATCACTTTATCTGATATGAGAACAAGATAGAATTTCTCAATCACCCACATCTGAGAGACTTTTCAATAGAGGTTCTCAGTCACACACACACACACACACACACACACACACACACACACACACACACACAAACACACACACACACACACATACACACACACAATTTGACACACACACAAGTACACACACACACACACACACACACACAGTCATGTTACCCACTCACCTCACCACATACAGTCACACACACACATACACACACACACACACACACACACACGCACGCACGCACGCACGCACACCGTGCGTGTGTGTGTGTGTGTGTGTGTGTGTGTGTGTGTGTGTGTGTGTGTGTGTGTGTGACAGACATCTCACACACATGACAGGTGCAAACGCAAATACACACTTTCGGGCCAACTCGACTATTGACCAGAGTGGAAACCGGTTTCAGGGGGTATTTTAGAGCGTGTTTAAGGGCAAGATACCCTCAGAATGATCGGGTTCTACATTTTTAGACACAGTAATCTTTTTAAACCCGGCGAGTACTTACTAAGTTTATCATATCGGTGAACCATGTGGTGGGGTTTTGAATACACACACACACACACACACACACACACACACACACACACACACACACACACACACACACACACACACACACACACACACACACACACACACACACACGCACGCACGCACGCATACACATACAGAATAGCCTACCAAAAAGAGAGATAATACGAATACGAATACGATTTTTGTTATTGAGAGAAAATGGATAAGCTGAATCAGCTTTTTTACATCATGCCCTCATGGCCAAAAAGAAGAAGAGAAAAAAAAGACTGAAACATAAAAGTTAAGTGGATGACTTGTAATTAAGTGTTGGAATGGGAAGAGAGAAAGGTACTTCTATCTATGGTCATCTTTGCAGGGCTCTCTTGCGTCGAGTTTGCAGTGTCCTCTTTGAAAATCCAAGCTCCAGTGTTCACATCAAATCCATTGCAATTATAACACTACAGTATGGCATTGTCTTATTATCAGAAAGACGTCTCTCCAATCAGTAGTAACATCTCAGTGACTGCTTTGCTCAAGCAGTCTTCTGAAGGAGGACCATTTGATGAGGAAACAATAACCATACCAGAAGGATGTCTGGTTTCGCAGCAAACAAAGCCCGGGAGCTTCATCCCTTGGGCTAACCCAGACAACATCATCAGCGTGGAAACAGAGAAGTTCGTGAATGCAGTAGTGGGAGGCGTGTGTCTGCCCATCCTGTTCCTCATCTCCGTCCCCTGCAACGTCCTCAACATGCTGGTCTTCTGCACACAGGGCCTCAGGGAACGGATCAACCTCTGCCTCTTCGCTCTCTCTCTGGTGGATTTGCTCCACATGGTCAACAGCCTTCTGTTCAACGCGGACAGACTCTATCTTCCCTTCACTCAGGCTGAAGGTCCCGTTTATCGATTCATCATAGACCATAATCTCATCGGATTTCGTCCGGGTCTGGTCTGGTTGTCCGGTTTCATTTCCATGCTGATCGCTTGCGAGCGATGCCTGTGCGTGGTCAAACCTCTCCGCTCACAGACGATTTTGAAAACTCAAACTACGGCTATCATTCTGGTGACTGGTTCTGTGCTGATTCTGTCCAGCGCTGTGTTTATAGGGGTGAAGAGGAGTCTGGTCTGTATGTTTGATCCCGAGACCAACAGCACGTCTCAAGTGGTCTCCACGAGTAAGTTCTACCTCAGAAACAAGGCGCACCTGGACGTCTTCAGTCTGTTCGTAGCAACGCTCCAGCCCTTGATCTACGTCTCCGTCGTCACGGCAACGACAATCGTGACCTCGGTGAAGCTGAAGAAGATGATGACGTGGCGAGAGCAAGCGTCCTCCTCCGCAATGTCCTCGCGCGAAGTGTCACTGACACGAACTCTGATCGCTGTGTCCATTCTGTACATCGTCTGCTCCATTCCTGTCATGGTCATAGGGATCGGGATCATGTTCGTGCCTGGCATGGTTCTGGGTGGGCGGTACCACAACTTTTTGAATCTTGTGGTCAGTATGTTTGTACTGACTTCCTACATCAACGCCACATTCAATTTCTTCGTGTATTGTTTGTTGGGCTCCAAATACAAGGAAACGCTGTGTCGTATATTGCGATGTAGATTACAGACAGCAGAATCTGTGAAAGATGCTGGCAAATAATGGACACGCACGTTTAACATTACAGGCCTTAAAGCTAAGTACCATACTCTTATTGTTGGTAAGATTTGTGAAGTTCATTTACAATAGGTCTTGTTGGTATGAAGGTTTGTGTTAGAGGCTTTGTTACTATTTTTGCAATACGCTGGTGTGAGTTGTCTCTCAAAAAGCGTTAAAGATCAAGATCAATTCTAAAAAGAAGATTGATTTGAAGTAAAATCAAGTTTCTTTCTTGTTTTTAACTTCAAATTTAAAACAGTTCTGTCTTCAGTGCGTTCAGTGACTCTCTGTCTCTGTTTCTCGATCTCTCTTAGATCAATGAGAATGTTTATCACTATCAAACAGTGGCTTTCGGTGAAAGGATTAACATGGCTTTCGGTGAAAGGGTTAACTTAAACTCTGCATTTTAGCATGTCCATAAACTGCATGTCTATTGGCAGACTTACTATGGTTAACTATTGGATAAGTAAAAAAGGTTTGTGCCTCGATTTCGCATTTTACATTGCATTTGTAGCTCTATCGACCTTTGTTTGTACAAAAGGTCCCTTGGTCGGTTTTACCTCCGTCCTTTGTGCAAGAATGTCCGGTAAGGAAATAACATGACAATAACTTACCATGGCCACTGTCGCTGTGCAATTTGATCACCATAGTTATATATGTCGTATATAATTTTGACCCGCGTAGAATGTATATGTCGTATAGAATGTTGACCCGCGTAGAATGTATACATTCCACGGCCTAAAATGTAGAATGTGTACATTCTATGGGATTTTTGTAGAAAGTTGACGTCGGTATACTTTCTATGGATGTTGTTGCAGAATGCATACATTACACGGGCTGAAATGGAGCCCGTCAACATTACACAGCCAAAAGTGTAGAAAGTAGACTATATTCGAAAGAGGGGCGTCTCTCAACATTACATAGCCACATTTGTAACTATAGACGACAAATCAAAAAACACATACAGGACAAAACTCGATACTTTATTAATACTGATTAAAAACACAGAAGACATGCAGTGATCAACCACAAGACCACAGGGTTTCTGATTTTCTCCTCGCCTAAGGGTTACGCTCACCCCCTGTTTAGAGGTCTAAGCGTATTTTCACCCACAGTTTCAAATTTTAAAGGGTAAAGACGAAACATGGGAGAAACTCCACCTCCACATTTTTGTCTAAGATCACTGTAAGGTGGATAGACATTAAGATAAAGAACGAACACACAGACATGCACACACGCGTACGCACGCACGCGCACGCACACACGCACGCGCACGCACACGCACACACACACACACACACACACACACACACACACACGTGTACACACACACGCGCGCGCGCGCGCGCGCGTGTGCGCGCCCGCACGGCGAATACGTCGCGTAAATGTTGTGAACAGTTTAAGAAAAATAAACAAGACTAGAGGGGCGTCTCTCAACATTACATAGTAGCCACATTTGTAAATATAGACGACAAATCAATCATGGGCTCGTCATCGTTCTTTCTCTTTTTGATGAGCTTCGATCTCCACCCCACCAACTGTCATCAGATCCAATCTCCTGAGGGCATCCTTTCTTTGTTGGATTTGTTGTTGGCTTTGGTCCTTGCC
This sequence comes from Phymorhynchus buccinoides, assembly GCA_017654935.2. Classification (NCBI taxonomy): domain Eukaryota; kingdom Metazoa; phylum Mollusca; class Gastropoda; order Neogastropoda; family Raphitomidae; genus Phymorhynchus; species Phymorhynchus buccinoides. Next base: position 551 of record JAGGCT020002450.1, on the reverse strand, counting down.
TGCATGACAACATCCACCCCACCAACTGTCATCAGATCCAATGTCCTGAGGGCATCCTTTCTTTGTTGGATTTGTTGTTGGCTTTGGTCCTTGCCTGTCTGACAACATCCACCCCACCAACTGTCATCAGATCCAATCTCCTGAGGGCATCCTTTCTTTGTCGGATTTGTTGTTGGCTTTGGTCCTTGCCTGTCTGACAACATCCACCCCACCAACTGTCATCAGATCCAATCTCCTGAGGGCATCCTTTCTTTGTCGGATTTGTTGTTGGCTTTGGTCCTTGCCTGCATGACAACATCCACCCCACCAACTGTCATCAGATCCAATCTCCTGAGGGCATCCTTTCTTTGTCGGATTTGTTGTTGGCTTTGGTCCTTGCCTGTCTGACAACATCCACCCCACCAACTGTCATCAGATCCAATCTCCTGAGGGCATCCTTTCTTTGTCGGATTTGTTGTTGGCTTTGGTCCTTGCCTGCATGACAACATCCACCCCACCAACTGTCATCAGATCCAATCTCCTGAGGGCATCCTTTCTTTGTTGGATTTGTT